>WSFP011387270.1:0-28613 GCA_009831015.1 Picea engelmannii | reverse complement strand
ATGAGACTTTGGTAATTCTTGTAAATTGTTGATTGGGATCATGCACACAATGGGTATGTAAAGTAAACACTGGGACAAGTTAGTAAGATAGCCAACTAGATGTGGATCCATGAAATTGAATAGATAAGTATTGTGTTGATAGGAATATTTCCTCTTAAGTTTTGAACAACAATTAAAAAATTTGCATGAAATTGTGATTAATATTCTTTTTGTTTGAAATTATTGTAGGCATGTGACAAAGGCCAAGAGTCTAGAGAAGGACCAGACCAAGAAAACAAAAATATTGTTAAAGCAACTAAAACATAGGGGCATGACTAGTGTTGTTGAGATGCAAAGAACACCGAGGACAGTTTTCCTTTAGCGGGGAGGGGATTTAAATACCCTTGTTTCCCCCAACTTGTAAATATAAATTATGTTGTTGCTAAAAGACTATGGATATATCAGTTATGTGTGGATTTTGGGCAATGACGAAACTTTTCTAAAGAAGGTAATATGAATATTTTTGTTATTAATATAAAAAGTGAATTGTTGAATAATTATTGAAGGGGATTTCCTATACAAGTTATGATGCCATGAGAGGGAAACAGTGAGAAAATTTTCCTTGCCAATTTAATATTCAAGAAAAACACATATTTCCCATTTTTATAGAATTTTAGTTAATGAAGGAAGTTGGTAGTTGAACTACCAGGTTCCCACATTTATGAAAAATAATGGGTGTTGTACAAAAATTTCCTTTCCTCAAAAGCATGGAAAGAAAAATATTCATCTAGAGGATTTTAGGCTGACCCGTGAATTGGGAGATTTGACCCATGAAATCTTGTTGTAGAAGGAAACAAAAGAGGAAATATCATAAACGTAGAGGAGAGGATGGGAATAGTTGAGTCGAGGGACCAAATATGAGTGGAGAGGAGTGCGAGAACTCCTTTGATTCTTAGCATAATAGAGAGAAGTGAAGCGACTTGTTTTATGGTGTAGGATCCATTAGCAACTGTCTTCAAATTAGGATAATAAATGGGGCTACAAAATTTTAGTGATTAGCTAAGAAATCGCAAAGGAACTAAGAGGGGAGAGCACTGAGGGACTATTGGGAAATGAAATTCCTCACATGTGTTGTGTACAATAATTGTTGAAGCTCTTGGTGGCAAGACCATCCCCCTTGCTTGGTGGATTGAAGAAATGGTTTGTTGAGTTCATGTAGATGAAGGAGAGTGACCTTCATCTTTCTCATATGTTTAGTAAAAGACTTTTCCCCTCATCACATCATACGCTCGCTAGGGGGTGGCCATTTGTAGAGATGATTGGTGTAGTTGTGTCTATGATTGGGTGGAAAGTGGCACACCCTTCAACAGTTTCCAGCGATTTCTAAAATTCAAATAAGTGTTTTATGTATTCTGTAATTCCATGACAAGTTTACTTAATACTATATGTTTCATGTGCTAGATAATTGTGGAATTTGTTATCCTATTCGAGTGGTGGAATTGTCACTTTGATTGTCTGGTTAGCTAAGAAATATGAAATGGAAAAACATATTCTATTGTTGGCTTTATACCTGTCTTTGTTTGTAAAAGGAAGATGTTAGTAATTGTGTTCCACTCAAAGTATGAGCAGAATGTTGGGTGGTCACTGAAAGTAATTTGTGTGGACAAATCCCTAAGTTTTTAGTAAAATACTGAGCCACTAAACCCCTCTTAGAGTATTTGGGTAATAGGAAATGCAACTATTGATATAAAACTTGAATATTAGTCATCTTTCCTTGGCCACCTTGTTGGTCTGGAAAATATGCTAAGATTCAGGATTAGAGGAAGTCCAGACCCTTGTTTGGCCTTAAGAAAATAAGTCAAATATTGAAGAAAGCCAAAGTATTTTTAAAATAAATAATGATCGAAGAAAGAGGAATAAAATTCAAGTTCCTAATTTGAAATAAAAAGAGAAATTGGGAATTTGATGCAATGTAATTAATTAAGTTTCATGAGTATTTGGTAAGAAAAGAAGTTTTGCCAAGGATTACACAGTGATTAATGTCCAAAGGGGAAATACTTGGAAATAGTAATTATTCCTTGAAAATAGTAAAGAATTGCATGAAAGTGGGAAGATAGTAATTTATGGTAAAACCATAGTTTTACCATGGTGTATTTTATTTCCAAAAAATGTAATATTCTTGAAAAATAATTTAAACAAATAATTTGCATGAATTTAGACATGTATTCATATATTTATATGTTTTATGGAAAATTTTGAATGAATGGTAAAGACTAGTGGTAATCCCTAGTAAATTTCCAAAGTTTACCAATTAAATGTCTAAATAAATAGGATAATAAGTTGAGAATGGTATTTATTAAAATATATGACTTCTAGCCTTGTACGTGAGAAATGGGAAGTTTGAAATTTCTTTCCCTTATGTGCAAAGATCAAATCATGCAAAGTTTCAAGCATTTATGATCTACACATGTCGTTCAATGCTCCTAAAGAAGTCATTATTAAGGTATTTTATTTAACTTTCATTGAATGTGTGGAAAGATACACATATTTTTATTTTTCTCAACAGAATTATATATGCAGAATATTACCAAAATTTCATTTTCCTTTAGAGTTTGGTGATCAAATAGGAACAAGCACAAGTTGACTCTGAACATCTTGGGAGGATGGCTTAAGGTTTTAGAATTTTTATATAATATATTGTTAAACCTTTCTCTTGTGTGATTGGCCATCGAAGGATGGAGATGAGAGTACATGATCAGAGTGTGAAGAGCTCTGGTGATTATTCTTAAGTATTACAATTATTAAAGATTAATATCGCACTCGATTCGGAGTTGGGTCATCGGAGTAAAAGGAAGAAAACACTTAAATGAAGTGCGAAGCTATCCAAGAGATGGCATAAAAATTATAAGATTTTTTAAATATAATATAATATCATACACATCCCCTTTTCGGAGTTGAATGTTGAAGGATGGAAATGGGAGCACATGAATGGAGTTTGAAGCCATCAGAGCGATGGCCTAAGTGTTATGAGTTTTTAAATATATTATAATATAATATTTTATCTTTTGTAATTGGTCGTCAGAGTAATGAGAGAGGAGAGAATGCTCAGAGTATGATGGCTTAAGGTTTTATAATGCAATATTAAATATCGATATAAAATCCCTTTCATGATTGGCCATGGGAGAAAAAAGACACGAGAACATGCCTGGCATTCAAAGAATTTGGGGTTTGTGATTTATAGATTAACAAGGATTATAAACTTAAGCGTATTACAGTTTAATTAATTATAATATAATATAATAAAATTATGTTATAATATAAATAATTAAATCATATCATAATAAAATCATTATAGAAATGATATTTGAATTAATACCAAAAACCCTTTTCGAGATGTGAAATTCCCAAGGGAAGAAAAGAGGAAGTAAACCCGCATTAAATTACATCGATAGTAGATTAGGCTAAATAAAATATATCTATTGGGGGGTAATTAATTAATGAATACTAATTATCCCTAATGAGCATTAAATAATTGAATACTAAGGAATGGTATTTTAAGAAAATATTTCTTAAGTAACTTAATCAATTTATAAGAAATGGATAAGTATCAATCTCTGGTCGAGCGAGCCTTCATACATAATGGTGATGTGGCACATCATGATGAGTCCATGTGTCAAGTGGATATTGAGCCACATGTAACGTCAAGGTACAGGTACACAGTTGCAGTAATGACCAAGGTGGTAGGAAAGATTTAATCTCAGTCCTAGATATCCAAGGGGCCCACATAAGCTAAGTGTAATTGGAGCAAGAAAAGGGTCATTAACCATCTTGCGAGTTGGTGACTCCAAATTAATTAGAGACATTGATGTTACAACCTCCAAGGTCATTGGATCTATAGGTTATATCTATCAAAGTGTGTGTAGTCAGAGAGAGTTTGTCGAAGTGGATTAGGTGTGGGAAATATGTCAACCCTAATGGGAAGACTCTGATGAAGAAGCATATATCTGAACCAATGGATGAAAGATTCAGATGGGTTAGGTGGTATATGCCAGGCCAGTTCCATATTCTATGGCAAGAGTGATGGGGAATCATGAGGTTTCCATATGTCACTAAAGGTGAACTCAATGAATGAAAGTTTGGAAACTTTGGAGAGACTGTAAATTCTAATCCAGAGCTTAGTTTTAAGCATGGTTATAGTCGTTGGAAAGATATTGACGAGTAGAATACGATGGTGGACTTAGGATGAGGCTTTGAGATGATTGAGGAAAAGAAAAAATTTAATACCCCATCCCTTAAAAAGGTACTTAGGGGGTTGTGTGTGTTACAATCTAATTTTCCTAGCATTCATAGTTGGTTTTCCAAACAAATACTTCAGACCACTATGGTATGTCCTCAATTCAAATCTTCTTCCCATAAGGCAGTGCCTCCACATCTTCAAGAAATTCACTATGGATGTCAATTCTAAAATCATGAGTAGCATAATGTTTGTCATGCCCCTTTAACTTTCTTGATTCATAGCATATCACATGCCCATTTTGACTAAGGACTCCACCAAGTCCTTATTTGCATGCATCATTCCACACAACAAATTCTTTATCAGGATCAGAAATATTTAATATAGGTGCACTTGTCAATAAGTATTTCAATTTATGAAAACTTCTTTCGCAGTCATTAGTCCATCTAAATATTGCATCCTTCTTTTGAAAGGAGGTGATTGGGCAAGCAATCTTTGAAAAACATTCAATGAATCTTCTATACTATCCAGCAAGTACTATGAAATATCTCACCTCTGAGACATTATTTGGTACTAGCCACCCCTCAATGGCTCTTATCTTTTCAGGATCCAAAACTATCCCTTCCTTTGAAATGATATGGCCCAAATAATGTATCCTCTTTTGATAGAATGAGAACTTGCTCAATTTTGCATACAATTGATGTTCCCTCAAAACTTGTAGCACCATCCTTAAGCATTGTTCATGTTCTTATTTAGATTTTGAGTAGATAAGAATATCATCCAGAAATACAATGACAAACTTATCTAATTAAAATTTGAAAACACCATTCATCAAACACATAAATATAGTTGGTGCATTTGACAACCCAAATGGCACCACTGTAAACTCATATTGGCCATATCTCGTTCTGAAAGAAGTCTTGTTGATATATTCTTCTTTGATTCTCATTTGATGATAGCTTGATTTGAGTTCAATCTTGGAGAATATATTCATATCTTGCAATTGATCAAATAGATCATCTATCCTTGGAAAATGATACTTTTTCTTCATAGTCACCTTGTTCAACCTCCTGCAATCAATACATAATATTAAGGTATCGTCTTTCTTTTTGGAAAATAATATTGGGGCACCCAAAGGAGAGACACTTGGGTGTATATACCCCTTCTTCAATAGTTCTTCAATTTGAATTTGTAATTCCTTCAATTCTGGCGTACTCATCCTATAAGGACTCTTAGACATCGGTGCAACTCTAGGTATTAGATTAATAGAGAAATAAATATCTATTTTTGATGAAAACCCTAGTATCTCTCTAAATACATCTTCGAACTCTTTCAAGACTGCATAATTTTCAATGCTTGGTTCTTTGTCCTTAGGTTCCTCCTTCATATGCACTACAAATATTTGGAATCCTTTCATGAAGCTTTTATTCAGATGCAAATCCAAAACTTCTCTAAGGGTTACTACTCTTGGAATGCCTTGAATTTTCCTCAAGTTTCCTTCTTTATCCAAGAAAGTAAATGTTTTTTTATAGAAATCTAGGATAGAATGATGCATGTCCAAAAAATCCATACCAATTAGGAAATCATATGATCCTAAAGGTATGATGTTCAAATCATACTTTGTACACAGTCCATTCATGTCCATTGGACAATCCTTGACTATCTCATTAATTCTTCTTTTAGCTCCTCTAGCTAATTGAACCAACCAAGGTTTTCCAAGATCGATTCTTGTCAAATAGAATCTATCCACCATCTTAGGATATATATAACTATGACTAGCTCATGAATCAATCAAAATAGCAATAGCTTGACCATTGATCTTACCTTCTACTTCAATCATGTGAGATTGAAATTATGTTTGCTTGTTGTCCAGAGCTGCATAGATCCTTGGCATACTTTTTCCCATGTCCTCAATTGTTTCAGCATGTTGTACATTGTGAATAGACCTCACGTTCTCACCTCTATGAGGGAAATAGCTATACATATGATCTCCTCCACAACCCCAATGTTTCTAACATTTGAGACTCATTACGAGCCAGTATCCCTTGGGAATTGTTTCTGAAGAAGTGTGGCTTGTTTACTTTCTTCCTCTGCTCCATCTTTCCCATCTTCTTATCTTCCCAAGCCTTGTGTAATTTTGGTCTTCCTCTATTTTTCTCATAGAGGCACTTGGCTCTCCTTATTGCTTCATCCAATGTCCTGGGATCATCATACTGTATCTTTTTACTAAACATTGATGGTAGCTCACTCAGAAACCTTTGAAACTTGACTTGTTCATCTTTGATGAATTCAACAGACTTAAAAAGTTACAAGAATCTTCTTTCATATTCATCCATATTCATACTCCCAAGCTTAAGTTCAAATAAATCCATCTTCCATCATAATAACGCTTGGTCAAGTATTTCTTTGGAAAGTACTTCTTGAACTGATTACAAGTGATCTTCTTCTCATCAATGTGTTGTACTTGCACAAGTTGGTCCCACAACATTTATGCTTTTCCTTTCAGTCGGTAAATGGAAATTATTACTTCTACTTGTGAGGAATAATTGTGCAACTGAAATTATTTCCTTGTTCCCAACAACCAAGTCTTTTCATCTTCATCTTTCTTGTGATCACCATCAAATATATGAGGTTTAATGTTATTCATTTCTCCCTGTAGTTTTTCCACCCCATACCTCCTCTTATGCTTCCTCATAGGTGATATACTTGGAATGGTGTAAGCCCTTCTAATTGAGTGCCTTGGTGAGTGATGATGATGTCTACTCACACTCCTAGATTCTTTCCTTCTGAAATGAGATCTATGACTTCTAGACTTGCTTGAATCGGCCTCCTTATCCATTTTCTTCTTTATTTTATCTAAGCTCTGCAACATCTTGTTGTTGAAGTCATCTTGTTGTTCTTTAACCTTCATAAGTCTCTCATTATCAGCCTTATAACTCTGAACATCTATTTGCAGACTCTTTATAGTCTCTACCAAGTTCATGCTCTCCTTTCTACCTTCTCCATGCCCATTAGATTTTGTTACTACAACACCCACGCCCATACCAAATATTTTTCATGCATCTTCATAATTGTAGGTTCCTTGGGCATTGTCCATGTATTTGATCTCAGATATTTATATTCAATTATTATTGGTTCTATTTGTACTCTTTGTTCTGCAAAATGTGCATCAACGGGATTTGTACGACTGCAAAAATTTAACAAATCCATCATTTTATGCAACATTATGTTCTTCAGAATTTCACTAGAAATAATTTATTTATGATTTCTTATGAATTATTAATATTTCTTTTTACATTTTTGAGTGAATACATAGACTCTTGCATCCACAACCTTTCCCATGACTGTTCTCATGCTCAATTCTTAATCTTGAGCAGAAAGTTGTTGATGGCACAGCAAGGAAAGAAGTATCTGTTAGCTTCAAACAACATGGCTTCGACGCTCAACTACCATATGGGTGTCCCTCTAGATTTAATCTCAACCATTAAAACACTTCATTTATACTTAGAAACTTTTCTTAAATTTTTTGTCGATTCACTACCCATTCTCTATTCTTTCTACTGTTTTCACAGTCTGTGAAATGCACCCTCACATTCTACCACCTTTATTTCACCCCCAAGTGGACCCAGAAATATGTTAAGTCTTTGAGCAATCTTATTTTGATTTTCCATAATTAGAAAAAAAATTCCTCACCACGAGTTCGCGATCATTTCCTTATGCTTCTTCACCTCCACAATACTTCAACACGTAGCCAAATTTTTTAACTTCTCCGCAGGTTTACGGGTCCATGGAATGTTACACTTATCCTTCATCATACCCTTGACACTTGGAGTCTTGGTACTTATCCAAACTCCAAAACTCCACCACGTGTTCGTGGGTCCATGGGTTGTTGTGATTTCATACCCATACATTTGATCCTCTCCATGCTCTATGGTAGCTTAACATAGACAAATTCCAATATCTTACCGTAGTTTTGCGGGACTGGAAGTTGGCCTACCACATGGATCCACATCATCTGCCAACTATGATTCCATTCACTATGTACCTGCCACTATGGAAATACATGCCATTATTCTACCACGTCAACTGAAACATGGCCTCCATGTCATGTTAATGTCATCGTACAGAAAGATATCCAATTTTTTCCAAAATTCTCTGCTCAGTCTCTATTGTATTTCTGAATCTAAGTTTAATATGGTCAATTCCAGTCTTATAAAACTTGATTTGACTCTTGTACATGAAATTTGACTCTTCCTCGTTGAATTTTTCCATAAATTCCCACTACAAAATTGGGGGTTTTTCCCAATTTCAGCATGGGTGCTCTGACATTTCCGACCTTCACTCAATTACAGGTGAAAAAACGTCCAATTTAAGATTTAGGATGGGGATTTTTAACCCTGGTTCTGAATTTTCTCAAATTTTCGACGAATTCTTCCCTAATTTCATAGAAATACTTTGTCAAACATTTCAAAGACATTCTCTAAAATTTGATCTTCTGCAACTTATCTCTCCAAAGTTGTTGTTGGCCCATGTAGGCTCAGTGTCAAACCTGTGGCTCTGAAACCAGAATGTAACAATTCTCATTACCGACATAAACAAAAACAAACAAACAAAAACTATGATACCATAGTGTCACATGCGTCCCTAGCCACACAAATTGGTTATGTGACACTAGTTCTTTTCTTTTCAATCACATCAGACTTACAAATTTTCTTAGAATTACTACCTTTATGGCTTGGATATCTTAAGATGTTAATTCCTACCATCAACAAGTTTGAAATATCTAGGATGTCATTTCATTAACTTAAAATGTCCTGCATATGAACACACATGTAGTTCTACAACATACATAAACCATGCGTAAATATATAAACAATTGCAACAACAAATTAAATATATTATACACAGTAAACATCATGTAGTTACACATAAGAAAACTTATATTTTATGTAAATCACCAACTGTGTGCAGACCTCAGACGTTCCTCCTAGCCATAGAATTTGTTGCTCATAAAATTTCAGCAACAGATCACCCATGAGATGAGACTAGAACTCCACCAGAGAAGGATTCCTAGGACAAACTAAGGTCTATAGTCAACAATTAATCTTAGATCAAGGTTTCAACTACTACAACTAGCCTAGAGACTCTCATTTCCCATATGCATGTCCCACCCCAGGAAGTGTGCCCCTTCGACTCTCCCACTTCCCTTCCGGAGCTTCAACAATAGGCCGAACAGAAAGTCTCATATCTTTGCAGCTATTTCCCAATGCACCAACAAATAGTATTTGAAAATTCTCTCACAAGAAAGAGACTTCCAAGGGCCTGACAACCCGCTTCTTCAGAGTATAGAAATATTGATATTCTTGTTACCCGTCTCTTTCCTAAGATTTCCCTGTATAGGTACAAGAATATAATGACTTCATTCCCATTGTAAGAAATGATTGTTACAATGATCATGGAATGATGAGAAGATCTGTGAAAGAATGTCACATAATGATGGAGTGTAAGAGTAAAATCCTCCCCAAGAATGATGAGATCCTCTAAAAATAAACCAAGTTTCCCAATTTATCAACATGTCCCCCCTAGACACTTTTCATGATGAAAATTCATGAGCTCCACTTGGTATACGTTCCCCATTCTTGGAACTTAGACTTCATCTATAGTGTGACTGTGGCGAGCCCAAAAAATGTTGTTTAGGGCCTCAAAACATCCCTAGAAGTTTGGGACCCAAAAATCTAGAAATAAACTGCCAAAATGAAAATTGTATGTGAGCCAGTTGGAAGAGGTGGGTGGCACCTGGATCAATCCTCCCCCCTTATGAAGAAATGGTCTCCATTTCATTGAGTTCCCCTATCAGATGAGGAAATTTATGTTGAATTTGGCCTCGGGTGAGCACTTTCCTTGGTGCAGGAGCTACCCCACTTTGACAACATGATAAAGTTGAAGCTTATGTTGGCGAGTACCCTTGACATGTGTGTCCATTATTTGATCAATGGATTCCTATTCCATGCAGTCAAGGTTCAGATATTTTGGTGTTAATTTTTCTACTATCTTTGAGGTGTCCAATAATGGTGGAAAGTATGGATGAAGGAGGTCCAAATTAAACATTGGGTGCAGTCCAAGGAAGGGAGGAAGAAATCAAAAGCATTGTCACCCATAGCCTTGGTGATGGTGTAAGGTCTATAGCGGAGTTGACAAAGCTTTTGATGGGGTCCTGTAAGGTGTTCTTTTTGAAAATGCAACCAAACTTTATCTCCCACCTGAAACTTGTGTGGAACCCAGTGTTGATCATGGCGTTGCTTGTACTTGGAATTGGACTTCTACAAAATATCCTAAACTTGTGGGCGGATGTGCTAGATTCGTTCAATGAACCAGGTTGCTTTGTCAACTTCAGTTTGATCATGGTAAGATTATGCATGTGTGGACACAAGGGGTAGTACAACATCCATGGGACCCAATGGTTGAAATCCCAACCCCACCTGAAAGGGGTTGTGGTCGATTGAGCTATGTATGGATCTATTGTAACTATGGTGAACATAGGGAAGACTCTCATCTCATGTGCATCAATGCTTGGTATTGTACATGTGTATGATATGCACCGTCATCATGTTGATGACCTCAGTTTGGCCATATGTTTGGGGGTGGAAGGTCATGGATTTGGTGATCTTAGTGTCCATCCGTGACCAGAGGCTCGACCAGAATTTGCTCATGAACTGGCTATCCCGATATGAGATGATGATTTGTGGTATCCAAAGTGTACCCACACTTGTTTGAAGAATAGCTTGGCAGTGGTCTCCATTGTGATTCTCTTATTGCAGACACCCAAAATTTCCATCTTGGAAAATTGATCAACAACCACAAAAACATAGTCATTTCCCTACTTGGTTGAAGGAAGGCCTAATATGTAGTCCATCGAGATGTATTCCCGGGGATTGTCAAGAGTATAAAGAGGGGTGTACATGCCTTCTTTCTTAATGGACATTTTGGCAATGGTACAGGATGTGAAAGACCTGATATACTTGCTGACATCCTGTAAAAGTTTCAACCAATAGAAATTTTGTTGCAGCACTGTCATTGTCTTCTCTATGTCGAAGTGTCATGCCACCCGACTGTAGTGAAATTCCTAAATCAGCTTCGCTCGTTCTCTTGATGGAACATAGAGATGCCACAAATGGAACAACTTATCCTAAAGATGGAAATCAGTGACAACTTTGTTTGTGCCCGGCATATGGTAGGTAGTGGAAAAGTTAGGATCTCTCTCAAAGACCTAGGGCCATCCAGAGGTATCATGTCCGCATTAGTGTAGAATCATGGTAAGTGTTTCTATTGGAGGTTGACTGGCGCAATTAGAAACGTGATTGGTGCTCCTTGTCTTATACTTTATGTTGATATGGAACTGTTGCAAGTATGTGGACCACTTCTGATGGCGTTCATTCTACAATTTTCCTTGTGTCTGCATGAAATGCAGAGGGTTATAACCAGTGTGGATGCCTATCTCCTTCCTGAGAATGTAATTCCTCCACTAGCGGCAGGATTCTACAATGGAGTACATTTCTTTGTCGTAAGTGGGGTACTTACGGATGGTATCTGATAGTGTCTCACTATGATAGGCCACAGGATGTCCATGGTGAGTAAGAACTGTGCCCACAACATAGTCTAAAGCATTTGTCTCAATCTCAAAAGGTTACTACAGGTCATGTAATGAGAGCATAGGGGCTAATCACAAGCGTTGATTCAAATAATTGAACACTTTCTACTACGACTGGCCCCACACAAACTTTTCCTTGCCTCCACCCCTGGTCACTTGGCTAAGATTCCATGCAATGTGGGAGAATCCCAACATGAACCTATGATAGAAATTGGCAAGGCCTAAGAAGCTCTGAAGCTTAGTGAGTGTGGTTGGGGTTGGCTCGTCATAAATGAAATGGATCTTTGTTGGATCGACATGCACCCCATGCTCATCAACAATGTATCTTGGGTACTAGACCTTGTTCATGTCGAAAGAGAATTTATCTAAATTTGCATATATCTTTTGTTGTCGTAAGGTGTGCAGAACCTATGGATTATGCTGCAAGTGTTTCGCCCAACTATTTTTTAGTATGAGGATGTCATCCAAATACATCACCACAAAATAATTGGTGAAAGGCTGCAATATATCGTCTATCATGCTCATGAAATTTTTGGGGGAACTTTTTAAGCCAAAGGGCATGACCAGCCATTATAAAAGACCTTTTTTGGACTTGAAGGCAGTCGTCCATACATTGGTCTTCTCTATTGGGAGCTGGTGGTATTCGAACTTCAAATCAATCTTACTGAAGTATTTGTCCCCCTTGAGCTAGTCAAGGAGATCCTCAATTAGGGAATCGGGTACCAATTCGTGAATGTGATTTTATTTAGTGCTCGGTAATCAATGCAAAGTCGTCAGGTCCTGTCTTTCTTCTGCACAAGCACGATTGGTCTTCCACAAGGTGATGAGCTTGGTCGGATGTGCCCATTTTCGAGCATCTCTTGGATATGGCACTTGATTTCCTCATTTCTATATAGAGAGCGATGATAGACTAGCCCATTGGGTAGTAGTGTGTTGGGGGTCAAATCTATTAAGTGCTTGAGCTAACAGTGCAGAGGTACCCTAGAGGGTGAGGAGAAGATGTCTTTGTATTCTTCCATGACCTTATCCACTTGCTTATGCTGCATGGAGAGACCTTTCACAGAGGCCATGGATGTGGTTGCAACCGTCCACTCACTTTGAAGTGAATCATGAATAAGACAAACTTCTTGGTCTGAGAGATGACCTTCCTGCATTGGGTGGCAGAGATCAAGGAAATAGCAGTAGGTGGGACTACCTCTAGTATCATGAACAATTTCATGTTCAAAGTAATAATAACACTACGAGGCCTAGAATCATATACAACATGATGTTTCCATAAATAAGTTTGGCCCAAAATAACATCACAAACTTCAAGGGGGGAGACATCAGACAATACTTCATCTTTGAAGGGCTTGATGACGTGCGGCAGGAAAAACTATTGGTTGACGCAGAGATCGCTCCCTTGGAGGAGCCAGCCGATGGTGTATGGTTATGGATGTGGTGTTGTTGATAGAGCCAACCACTTGATGACCTCTACTGATATGAGGTTCTTATAGCTACCTCTATCAATGATGAAGTGCATCGGAGTACCCTTCACCCACATATGTGAATGAAAGAGGTGATCACCTTCCCTTGGTTCATCAGGTTCACTAGGATGGACCTTGGTGGTAGCAACAGTGGCACTGTGTTTTGCATCAATGATTTGTCTCCCTTTTTTTGGTTCTGAATTGGATTCAGATCCCACATCTGACTCAGAGGATTTCACCTTGGCCACCAATGACTTCTTTAAGTGGCATTCAACAATGTTATGTCAGGGGCTCTTATGGAACTCACACCACTTCCCAATGTATTTATTTTTCTTCCCATTGTCCTTCGTTGTTTTCAAATTAGACTCGTTGTCCTAAGGATTTCCATCCTTTCTTTGTCCTTTGTTCTATAGGTGGGGGCCACCTTTTCCCTACTTCTGTTGTGAGGGGTTTGCAGACCCAAACTATCGCATCTTTTGTTTAAGCTTCTACTTGATTTTAACAACATATTGATAGGTCATGCCTAAGGATGAGATGTCCAAAAACTCCATTTATGTCTATATGTATCTATGCAACGCCCCACATTACTTGAGCACTAGATTTCTCTCAGAGTCTTTGATACCCATCTTGGTGCACAAGGTATGGAAGACATTGGTGAACTCTGGCACTATATGGTCCCTTTCTTGTCGCAGTGTGGTCCATCTTGTATATAAGTCATCATAACTTCCAACAAGGTAGTATTGTTCCTTAATATCATCCCTAAAATAACCCCAAGTGGGTGTGACTACAAATAATGTAGATTCCTATGTTTCCTTTTTCTCACAGAAAGTCTCCCACCAATCTTTTACATGGGGGAAGACTTAAGGAGTGCAAATCTAACCTTTTCTCTATCAAAAAATTTATGGATAGAAAATACCCTTCTAGTAGGTTTAACCATTTGTCTACAACATTTGCATCTATTTGACCTTAAAATATAGGAATATCAAAATTTATTTGTACATTGAAAGGGGCGGCTCCTCTGCTCGAGGAAGATGTGTCGCCTATTGGTAGTCATCGAAGGATTTGCGCAAAATTATCCATCATCTCGTTCCTCTATCACGTGAGGGTTTCCTTGAGAAATGGTTTAAATGGATCTCATGCCCCATCGTCTCTCTTTTCTTCCCCCATGGGTATCCTTCAAATTCGGAAAGGCCGATCTTGCAAAGGCTCAACTAGTTCGAGACCCAACTACTTATACCCTGACCTCGTTGGGGACATGCACAAAGAAACAAATGAAGAGAAGACCGATCTAATACCATTGATCCAGATTTATCAGTGGAATGAAATGAAACATATATCTACAACATTGAAATAGATATACAGAGAACAATAACAGAGATATAGTGAAACTTAACTTCTATTCAACAAAGAAATCTGTTGAAATTATAAAATGCAAAATGAAACAATCTTGCTCGAATGGTGGTAGCTAATCTCTGAGAAGAGATGTGGTGGATATGCTCATTCGCCTAAGCACATTAAAATGAGGCCTACAAGCCTTTTTAGCATCAATAAGTAATCAAAAAACCATAGACATCCAAAACCTGACCCTAGGAGATGAAGTGCCAAAGTCATGTGGGCCTCGATGGGGTAAGTTGGTACATCAACTTCCCGGGGTCGTAACTTTTTCATACGATATTCGTTTTAGACACACGATATCCCGTTGGAAAGGTTTATATGAGGAATACACATTTTTCCATCACACTTTGACTTTTTCTATAGTGTGATTATTTTTATCCCATAAAACATTTTTTAGGACCTCAAAACAGCCCCGAACGTTTAGGACCTAAAAAGCCAGAAAACAAATACCAAGATGAAAATTGTATGTGAGCCAGTTGAAAGAGGTGGGTGGCCACCGATATCCACCTGGATCAAATGTATTGTAATCATATAGGCACTCTGGACACCAAACTTATGTACAATGGAATTTAGGCCCAAAAATATCTTGGCTCACCATCCTACGTGTACAATTACATATTGGGTTTTTGCCTAGGGCTATTACACCTAGGGAGGAGAAACTACTTCTACAACAACTTTTTCTTCTATAGGTTCTTATGGAATAACATGTTCCTCTTCTCATGTAGCATCCTTAACTTGTCCTGCTGTGTGTTTTCCTATTGATGGTTCTTATGTAACAACAATAGTTTATGATGCGGTAGTTGATCTAGTTATTCTCTTATTTGGATGAGATAGAATGGGGATTTCCTCCTTGGACTTATTCCTTTTTCCAGTTGAATGACTAGCCTCAGCCACAAGGTCATAAAAAAATTCTATGGGTGAAAAGATATGTTATTATATGATTATGTATATTTTCCCTATTATCCCAATCCTAGTATGTTATTATTCTATTATTTTCACTTCATATTCTTCTTCTTTAGCTACATGTTTGTTTTTTTCTTATGCTCAGAATTCCTATACATGTTCTTCTTCTTCCTAAACTCCCTTTGCGATAGTTTCTTCATCTTCCACCTAAGGCTTTTGTAGGAATGTCTCCCGAGTTTTATTTGTATGAGAGAGAGCATCTAGTACTAAGAGTTTAATTAGGCCATGATGTCTTAAGCTAGTAGTAGGGTTTCTACTTGACCTAGCATTTTGAGCCATCAGCTGCAGTGATTGTAGTAGAAAGTAGGGCATGTTAACCAATCAATAATCCCTTAATTGATTTAGAAGTTTGAAGTGAGCCAAAAATAAGGCTATGGCATCTCTTGCAAGTAAGATATTTTTTTCACAAAATAACCAACATCATCCCATGGTTGTCTCAATGACAACCACTTAACCCCTTTTCCCCCATCTTCTACAACCTCATCACCAACAAGGAAACTAATATGACCCTATTTAAATGTGCCACGAAGATAAAATCAACGTTATCCTATTTGAGGAAACCCTATCACCCTAGAAATACTTTCCTTTTTTACCAAGATGTGTAGGCATGCAATGATGGCAGTAGATAACCAGAAATTGTGAGCAAATTCAAGTGCAATGGGTGTATCAAACCCCTATAAAAACTCAAAATAATTGATCCATCTAGCATATATGAAAATTTGGAGCACCTTAGGGTTGTTACACAATTGTGCTAAAGTAATGGGCTAATACCTAACAACATACCCTCCCATTATGTCAATCAATAGTGATAAGAGAGACCTAGAGTAGTAGTAAAGAGAGTAAAACAAACAATTGCAAGGGAGTGACGTCAAATGTAGAGAAATGGTTACCAAATTTTGAAAAAATAGAGGGTGGAAACTGACATAATATCGGTGATGATGTTGGTAATTGGCCAAATAAGTAGAAATCAAGGAATGGAAAGTGCAATAATGGAGATTAGTGTAGTCATGATAGAAAAAGTTAGACAGTTTCAATAGGTAACATAATCAACAAAGTGGAAGTTTATGGTGATGAGAAAATCACATGCACCAATTGTGATTGGACTAAGCCTCACCCCATCTAAAATGACATGTTGACCTTGGGATAATTACATGGAAACTAGGCATAAGTGAGGTACTTATCATACATCAACAAGGCAATCAATGAAGGTTGTAAATGCAAAGGAGAACCCATACCTCCATACTTAACCCACAATATTTGAAATGATGGTGGAATTGTGTGACAAAAACTTGGAATGATTTTCATTAAATTTTTGGAGATCCACTGGAGAAGAGGGTCTATATATTTGAACATCTAGTGATAACAATTGTGAAATTACACCATGGTGTCCTTTTTTGAGTAATTTTGTCAGATTGTTAAAGCTTAACAGTTTAGATGGTTTCCCTTGGATACCTATCAATTCAGTTTCCTTTCCTTTTGAGGTAAATCTCATAAAGTGATATGTAAATGAGGGACTTATAGCCCACTCACTTCACCAACACAGATATTATGTAGAAATTTTACTCTAAGATCAGCTCTCAATATTGGACAAAGGAATTTTTCTATGGAAAGTCCACTAGAAAAAATTTATTTTGATTGTACAAGGACCTCTATAATTCGGATGGTTGTGATGGGCATGTTAACTTTGCAACCTCCACTCCATATGATTGGTTGGCTCCTTCTATGTGTAATTTGCACACAAGGACCCTGCTGACAATACAAATTTGGTTATAATTGTTGAAGCTTTCTCAGAGCATAAAATATTAAAGTTAATGAAGTTTTTCCTTCACTCTTCCACAATTTCCAAATGATCTCAAATAATATAGTTGTCTAGTGCAAGAATAAATTCAAGAAATGACTTCAATGTTGTGCACATACTTCAAATTGCTAGAACATTTTCAATCATTTCTTCCTACATCTTCTTCTTCTCAAACTCTATTCTTCAATCTTGAAATGAGAAACAATATTAGCTCAGGTTGCAAGGCTCTTCATGAATTTTTGAGGTAGTGGAATGGGATATAATACATTCTTGCTTCTCCATTTACCTTACCACTCCAAGTTGGATCTACTTTAGCATTTTCTCTCTTGCTATGACTTCAAAGTAGTCAGGAGATTGCTAAGATTCTCTTGTTTTGCACCTAGGATAATTTATTCACGAGTGTATCGAACTCAATATGTGTTGAGAGTTGATCTCTCAAAATAGACTCTTTTTGTCACAATCATATCCTTGACTTCCATCTGAAAGCCCATATCAATGAATTAGTTATATCCATTTTATCTCTTTTTTCCATAAAATCGTGATCATCTACAAAACATGTGTGTTGAAGGATGTTAAAGGCGAATTGTTCATATTATTTTTAAATCCATTCTTATCTATGCATATTTGATTTAATTAGTTATTTTACAGTTTTGTAGCCTAGTCATTTAACATTTTTCTGCAGGGAAATCATTGTTCTATAGGGACGTGATCACTTCAATACTGAACCCCAACTTGTGGGAGATTCCAAATTGATCCTTAAAACTCTTCCACCTATCATCTCATCCAATGAATCATCCATATCAGCACAAAAGGGAAGTCAAACCTACAGTCAAATGTGTACATTTGAAAGAGTTGTGCAAGCCAGCTTCATCAAATCAACACATGAAAGAGAATGACATTGCATGAGATAAATTCATGCATTCTAGCATGAATTTATCCATTGCATGGATGAAAAATATATTCCATATACCCATGATTTGTTATATTCATTCATGTGCTATTTTCTTTTTAAACAGTTTATGAAACCCATGCCAGAATAGAGAGACGGTTTTGTCAGCTCAATTGCGAGCATATGAAGATGAATATTGAAAATCGACCACGTTGGTTTTATGCAAGACGAGGTCATTTATACTCCACCATAGCGATTTCCTCAAAAAGTGAAGGATTTGGGAGATATTCTTGATCCTTTAAAATGGATTTTCCCATAATTATACTTTCGGACAACTTTGAGATCCATGTAGTTTGGATCTATGTGATCTCGTTTGTATTGTATAAATATTAGTTGTGAGACCTTCGTAAAGACGAAGGACATCATATCAAAATTTTGTAACCTTATAGTGTTATTATGAATTAATACAACAAAGCTCTCATTACTTCTCAATTGCATGAGTCATTTGTTTTAATTTTGTGAGTTCGTTCGTATAAGTTTCTTTCAACAACATTCACCGAGCTAGGAGGGCCCCATGAGGAGTGTGTTTCTTATTTTTTTGGTATTATTTTCATTATTCAGTTGTGTGGATTCTTATTTTCTGTTATTTCATTTCCTACACGTAATTTATTTATCTTTGCAACACAAGGAGACTAACAAACAAAATTCATTAATTGAATAAAAGAGTATTTACATTAGTCACAAAAACATTCATTAATTAGATGATTGAAAACTTGTGATTGATCAATAGCTAATGATATTAAGTGTTAAAATCATTCTTGTGATATGTCTCCTTAGCATTTACAAATACTATGTTCTTCTAGCAATTGAACATAACTATGTTTCTGCAACTAAGGTAATGAACAATTTTCCTTTTTGCATAGTAGTCATTTAGGGATAGATTGGAAGCTAAGGATTGCATATATTTTACATTACACTTCATTATTTTGTGATCATTGGGTTCATAATTTAATGTAGTAGAGTTCAGCTAATTAAACCGATTGATCTTTTTTGTGTCATTGACTAGGAAATGCAAAAAGCAATTGGTTTTTATTTTTATCATTTAAATGCATATAGGTAGAATGTGTGGGAAGAGAGACATTGAGATGAGAGGTAAGAACCTGCTCAGTCACTAAAAGTATTTTTTTAGTGAATCTCTCTTCAATCGTTTAAATTATATTAAGTAGAATGACTAGAAAGACTAACTCATGTCAATTGATAACCTGGTGGCAGCGGGGTCTTAGTAGCATGAGGTATTCAAGACGTAGTGTGTTTAATTTTTTTTATATTTCATTCAAAAAGTAGAAAAGTTTCAATTATTTTTGGGTGTTGTAAGAACCCCTGTGCATTAATCCATGTGCAAGACAGGGACTATCAACTAACAAGAACAATTCAAGCATGTTCAACAATTTTTTGAGAAGGAGAGGAAATGATACTCTAATAAATCTCTCAAATCTTAGCAGCAGCTAGAAACATCTTTGCATCTCATGAGGAACAAATCTTGATGGCATTCAATAACATACATGCACTCTGGGAAGTGATATAAGACCGAGAAGACCTAGACAACAACAAAAAACCATGGGAAACATCCGATGGAGAGCAAACATTAGAACCTAAGATTGAAGAATTTCTACCATGCCTATCATCATATCCTATATGCATTCAATATGTCAATCAACAAATAGTAGAATATTTGCATGGCATGAAAAAGGAGGACATACAAAGCGGTGGTAATGAACAGTTGAACCAAGGGCATCATGACTACATTGAATTATGGTTCCAAGTGCCTATGAATTCACAACATTCCTTCACTCTTCAGTGATTCTTGACATCATATCAATCAAAACAGTTGATTTCTCATATTCTGGCATTTATTAAAGTATATTTTCCAACCCTGAATATGAGTTTATTTGCAATCATGTTATGCATATGGATCCATTGGAAGTATTCCTATATTTCAAAGAGATTTTCTTTTTTATCAAAGAAAAATAGGGTAGAAGAATAAATAAACAAAATAGTAGAGATAAAAATAAGTCCAGTTGTGAAAACCATTTTACTAGCGCAATTGGACATGAGTTTTTCTTGAAAAATAAGCAATTGGTGGGAAAAAATTTCAATAATTTCTACATGTTAGTTCAATCTTGTATTCTAGTTCTTCAAACCATGTGTGTTCTATGCTTGTGCTAGATGTCGTGGGATCCCTTAAGGCCTTCCTTCCAGTAGGTATTGTCACATTGACTTCAATATTATATATGGGATCAATATCAATAGATATTTATAATGTCTTCGAACTTGTATGCCTCGATGACAGGTTTCCTCACTGAGAGTAGTGGGGATGCATTAATTCCTCCTGACTATCAGATATTATGGGTTAATCAATGCCAACTCATTCATTTATTCCCAATAGGATGTATTAAGGGTACCTTAATTCTCATTGACATCAATGGTAAGTGATCTCGCATTGGTTAAAGACATACATTAATGGTCGGTAATCCAATGATTTATTTCCATGCTCGGCGTTGGCACATTCATTTGCATGGTAAGAATTGTACCATGGATTTGGGTTTTTTATGAAGACTATATTGTTTAATGGTGTGAACTATTGTAGCATTTTTTTCACATTTTTCAAATAAAAAGGGGATGTCATTCTTGTTACAGTACCTTTCCCTGTAGTAGAGTTTATGGTTCCCTATAATAGTATTCATTGTTGTTATTTGGCATTGGTTCCAAAAATATTTGTTACATCTAATAAATGAGATCAGAAAAATAGAGTTCAGATCGAATTTAACAAATAGATCATTTCAGTAGATGTAACTCTAGAATCAATCTCCAACATCAGCTTATGGGTATTTTATTTCAGTTTTCATTTTCAGATTGCCACCATTTAACATGATCAGCATGCATAATTCCCACAGTACTTCAATATTTCAACAGTCCTCTCCATTCAGACTCCAACATGACTCAAATATCAAAACTCAGAAGGATGCATGAGGACATGCATCATCCTCAGTTTGGAGGAGAGAGAAACAAGTTCCATATATAAATCCAGATCTCACTGTTCAAATTATACCACATGGGAATCTTCAAAGTAAGTTAATTTCTACCCTTTGTATCACAGCTTTATTCAATGGGAAAGACATGAAGGTAATTACGGAGATGATCTGGATTATTTTGAGAACGACATGAAGACAAAAATATAGCAGAGATATAACAAGGAAATACACCTATATATTACAATAAACACAGAAATATAGTGAAACCCAACTTCTATTAATGAATAAGAGAGAAAAATTGGCAGAATGGGGTAGCTTATCTCTCAAAAGAAAGATATTTTGGCTACGCTTCATTCGTAAAAAGCTTTACATCACACTCCATTGCATGCTTAAAGTGCCTCCTTCACCTCAATTATATATGAGAGATTGAAAGGAGAAAAATTCCCATGGTGCATGTGGGATAAATTGGTATTAGTTTATAAAATGTCGTAGGCATGTAAAAAATACTAGGAATTCCTGGACGGTAACTCATACCAATACTACTCTAGCCTGAGAGCACTTATCTATGGAGTTCTGATGGGATCCACTGCATTAATTCTATGTTGTAGGCATGTGCATAAGACCACTAGGAAATCATTACATGATGTTTGTAAGTAACAAATGAAGATGGCATTACATTCCATTCTCCGTCAAAAGGTTGAATATCAAGATTTATCAAAACCATAGTCTTTAAATGTTGATTTAGTGGAAAACGTGGATGGCCACTGAAATCCACCTAGATCAGAAGACCTAATGCATAGGATTCATGTTGGTTTTACAACAAGAGTTGAAGTTGGAATTTAGCACTTTAAGAACAAAATTCATCATAGCCACAATGGTGACAAAGTAAGGGGTTTTTAAAATGACACACGCTAGGCATTTATCAGTTTTTGTTGGACTTGTCTAATTTGTTGATTATTTTCTTTAGTGGACTTCAAATGTGAGAAAAACGTTGAACTGATAGTTTGAATGGTAGACCTTGGCTCCATCTCTGTTTCTATTGAACATTGTTCAAGACGTTGTCTAGCAACTTATTTTGATGCCTTAAAGGGGAAAAAAATGAGAATTATAATGCTTGGCCTTTCTTTTCTGAGTAAGTGTGTTCACATTGGCTTTATGGACAAGAAAGAAACGTGGCAGCATATTCTTTGATTTATGGATGTTTTTATATTTCAACAAGGTTGAGTCCAACACAAGGTCATTCATTATCATATCACCATATTCTTTTACTTGTAAATCATTTTTTTCAAACTTTATGTAGTTACAGTGATTTTTTGCAGCTACCAAAACTCCCATGTAAAGTGTTATAGAAGCCAGATTTCTCGTAGAAAACTATTCCAAGGGGCGATTTTTTGCACGATATTTGCAAGTAGATAAGGCTAAATTAAGGAAATCTAAGATATGGGTTTTGAGGATAATATGATAAATTGAGTAAAAAGAAGGTGAAATTTTCAAAAAATGCATGATAAGGGATGCACAGGCATGTTTTAAAACTGATTTAATAAAAATTACCAAATTTTTTGTAAACATTTACAACTATCTTTGTGTAGTAGATTTGTAGTTTTTTTATGGTTGCACACATCCCAAGACTAGATCGTGTCTTGGAGATGGTTTCAAATCATGAACATATGGTCATCCACCTATCAGCCATGATTTCCAATATTTCCAAAATTTGCACAAGTTTCCAAGCATGAAATTCAAATCTGGAAACTTCATTTGCAACAGATTCATATCTCCTTCCACATTTGCAGCATACTCAAATCATCTTCTCCAACAGTATGAGCAGATTCAAATTTCCACCTTCAGCATCAACATCATATCATCTTCTTCTGGTCTATTGCCTGGAAATAACTCGTGAATCTGGTCTATTGCCTGGAATCAGCACAAAGATTACAACTTGCCTTGTTCTCGATGGCTGGAAAGTAGTGTTTGTTGACAATGTTGATTTTCTCAAGGAGATGGAGTTGTAAAGAAAGTTGGAAAGAAGTTTTTTGATAAGAACAAATGTCTTACTATTGGCACATTGTGAATTTTATGGAGTTTTCAGTATCAAATATTCTTTGGAATAAGAACATCAAATTATGTGAGGGTTGAAGAAAATATGGCACAAGAAGATACCACAGTTAGTGAGGAAATTATTCAAACAGTGGTCAAAAAAGGATAAACACTGGCTACTACATGTTTTCTATCGTGTTGGTTATTTGGACAAAATCATAAAGTATGCAATTATATGATATATCCAAATATTATTCTCTTACCTGAAATTACCTAATTTTCTTGGATGCTTGATTTGATTTTCCATATAATTGCAGATTTTACATTGAATTCTTGGGAATGAAGCTTCTTTGAGAGTGATACATTCTTGAAGAAAGATACACAAATTCCTTTCTAGGACTTGTTCCAAAGGAGACTAATTTTGTGGTGGAGATTACATACAATTATGGAGTAGACTCGTACAATTTAGGGAGTAGTTTTTGTCACTTTGGTATTGCAATTGAGGATGTCTATAAAGTAGTTGATATTACTAAAGCTAAGGACAATGAATTGAATATTAAAGGATGTAAATTCAAAATCCAGGGAACCAGGAGGAAGAGAAGAGGTTTTAAGAAGAGAAATATTGACGCCATTATGCACAAAACAACCAGAGGTATCACAAAAGGTTTAGCTACAAAACAGCATGAAAATAGTCAAAATAAGTCATCAAACTTGAAGAAACTGATAAGAAGTAGTTGAACAAGTATGAAGAGGAAAAATTCAAATAAAAATCCATACAAAGGACTTAATCAGTTCATGACTTATTATGAAATTCATGAATCCACTAAAGTAAATGAGGGGTCAATAATTGAACCAACATCCACGTCTTTAAAAGAAATGTGAGTTGGAAAGATCAAGAAATTAAAAGAAGAGCTCAAGGATTTGGAACTCCTTGAAAATCATATTAAAATAAAAATGCAGTCTTAAAGGCAAACATTGCTTAATTATAAAGGGATAAAGAACAGTTGGAAGCCCAAAAGAAATTGTTGGCAAGAAAATCTAGGAAATGGCACATTCAACGCAGGCAAGGAAAAATAAGAATCAGAATATTTAAGTACAAAGTTAAATGAGGTAAGAAGTTAGATACAATCCACATATTTAGGGTTGAACATTTTGATTGATGTTTCAGAAAGAGACTAAGAGGAAGGGGATAAGTAATTTTGAATTTTTGTTGGAGGAAGCATAGTGAAATTTTGGTTGCATGAGAACATGAAACATATTCCATGTGGGGGATATGTTGAGTTCTCAAAACAGAGTCTTTTTGTCACATTCTTATCCTAGACTTTCATCTGGAAGCCCATATCTATGACTTAGTTATATCCCATTTTGTCTCTCTTTTCCATAAAATCATGATCAACTATAGAACATGTGTGTTGAAGGATGTTAAAGGTGAATTGTTCATATTATGCTTAAATCCATTCTTCTTTACAAATATTTTATTTAATTAGTTATTTTATAGTTATGTAGCCTATCCATTTAATAATTTTCTGCAGTGAAATCATTGTTCTATAGGGACATGACCACTTCAGGACTCAACCCCGACTTGTGGGAGATGCCAAATCGATACCTGAAAATCATCCACCTATCAGATTTGTTGGAACATATGTAATCCTAAACTTTGAGCTTTACATTCTCCACGTCATGAAAATATAATCCTTCCCAAAGTTGTAACTTAGAAATTAACTTTTGAAATTTAAATCAAATTCATTTCTGGTTAATTCGTAATAAGGCACGCATGATACCCGTCGTTGATGAAGTTTCCTCGTTTGATCAAAGGATCCTATTTTTCCCAGAGTTTTGGAGATGCCTAATTGTTAAAGAGGTAAATCACTAAAGGTCGTTCTGGAGCTTCACGCTTCCGACATTTTGATAATTCTTAATGATAAAAGACCTGAAACCCGAAAGTTTCATTCATCACTTTTCATAAACCTTTAAAGGACATGAGTCATAGTACATGTGTATCTTTTGAGTCTTCCCTGGGTTGACACGTGGCACCTATTTCTAACATTTTCATTTGAAGATTCATACGATTCTACGTAACACATGGCACCCCTTGTTCTCGACATGTCATCTAGAATGACGTCACCTTTGACATGTCACTACGGGAGATGACCCTTCGAAAATATAACAAAGAGCTAATTCGCAAATCTAGGAAGCACTAAAATGTCGAAATATTAAATTTTAATTAATTAAGTTAATCTTGGTCAAAAGATAATTAACGACTTCACACTCTGGGGTTCGAATGCTTACCTTTCATCATATCCTAGAATCTCTGGAGTTTGAATTTCCTAAGCACTTGAAGTTAGATATGATTAATTAAAACTTAAAATCAATTATCGAATAGTTAATCATTTCGCAGTTTCGGGTTTCGGGAATTTCTTCTCGAGCTACATTTAAAAATCCCGAAGTTCGAATATCTAAAGCACTTTAAGTTAAACATGATTAATCAATATTTTAAAAGAGATTATATCATAATTAACCTTTCATGGATTCGCGATTCGAGAAATTTCAACTATGTTTCATCCAAAACTCACGAACACAAACCGTCAAATATTAATGGCATTTATCACAAATCAACGGTAATGATTTTTAACATAGATTGTGGATCGCCAGGATTAATTTCCCATTAAAGCTAATAAATTTGTCGTTAGTAAAGGTATACTTGAATCAATGCACCTGATGTAAATAAAAATACTTCGATTTTGAATTTCATTTTCACCTTTCGCAAAGTAGTAAGTTTTATCCAACTAAGAAGCTCATGCAATTCCTCTGCAACAACTAACCTGTAATGGACCCCAAATTTACCAAATTAAATAAAAAATTAATTAGGGTCATTAGAGTTGTTCATCGTTTTCAATACCTTTCAAGCATTCCTTTACTATAGCTATAGAGTAATTCTATTACTTATTTATCTTCCGCAATTTACACTTACCATTTCCTTGATACAGGTGCAAGTTATATATACAAGACTATCTCAAGCCTATTCTCAAAAGAGGGTGAAAGAGTAGCTTAATAACTAAACAAGTATATTCACCTTAGAAATTCCATTCTACTCACACAAAACCATAGGGTATACTATGGAATTACATATATACATAAAACGACCCCTAGGATGCATGTATTGATTAATCCATAGGTTGTATGTGAATAGTCTCTATTAAACCTAGTTATTACTAACACGACGCCAGTACATATAAGTGTTAATACTCAAAACGGTTGTGACTAAACAATTGGAAAAATCTATTCATTTCTTGTCGTTTTCCAGTCCCATTTAAATTAATCATGGCACAAGGACTAATGAATCTGAAGTAAGAGTAAAACCCTAACTAGACAGGAAGAAAAAGACTAAAATTGTAAGCCTAAACTGAGTTTCATCGCATTCACCATAATTATTGATAAGAGATCTGCAGAAGTGCGACTGTCATGACTTAAATAAACCCTGTCTACGACATTTATGGTGTCCTGTAGTGTACTCCTTTGGGTCATAGCTCGACCACCCTACCCATTATGTCTCTGCCATATCACTCTATTCACATGGCCTAGGTATAGTTCGTCACTATCACCATTAACCTACACGGCAGAGGATTTTCTAAGTCTATTGTTTCAATATTCTCCCTAGGCTCTGTGTATTGGCAAGAATGTTGCAACGCTAAACCTGAAGACATTAAAATTGGTAGCATCCCCTAACTCGTGGATTTGGGCTCGTTCTTGGCGGAAATGAGACTAGGAGGCACTCACCAGTCGAATACCACCCTATGCGAGGTAAGTAACTTATCATATTGTTTTATCTGAACCCTCTGTAAATTCTAAAAGGGAACCATGCGCACCAGTCACCTTCTAACTCCTATTAGTTCTATTGGTCCTGTTTTCTCTGGGTTGAGATAGCATTTTAATGGTTGGTAGTATACTCGGAAATGTCTAGGGTTTTATTGTGGCTCTACTTAAATCTCAGTATTAGCTTTCTAAAACCCTTATACCCTGCGACAAACATTTTCTTTATGAGTAAACACGTAGGAAATCCCATACTGAAAGAATGCCAAAGGGGGAAAAAGTTTCCACACCGTGCAGGAGCTAGTTCGGTCATATATATAATGTCGTGTTTATGGTATCTTTGGTTTTTTCATTCTGTATTATTAGTGTTTACTCAACTCGATATAGATATGAGTTCTTGGCCTGAGTATTTCAGAGGTTTCATAGCTTTGGCATAATTCTTTGTCTGTCTCATGATTTGGCTATGTGCATCGTGGTTTTCTTGAGTTTTTAAATTAACAGTTATGAAAATAGTTACAGTTATGATCTCTATTTACATTTCGAAATTTCCAATCTCCAATGTTGAGAGTACGCATCCCGGTGCTTGCCCAAATTTAATTCGGGTTAAAGGAGCACGATATATATATATATATATATATATATATATATATATATATATATATATATATTTAGAGAGAGAGAGAGAGAGAGAGAGAGTTGTCCACTGGTATACATAGAGGTCTCTTTGCCTGAATATCCACCTTTAGTATATGCCTGTAACTCCCCATTTGTGTTCCAAATAACTATACGATGAAGGGTTAAAATCGTGAGATAATTCTCCGAAATACACTAAGTTCTGTCAAGTTTATACCCCGATAAGTTTATACAATATTTGCCTCAAGTTCTATGTGTTTGAAAGACCGTGTGCAACTTGACTGAGTTTTCAAACAGAAAATTGTAAGTTTAAGAATTATGACTTCGGTGTCCCATAACCCTGTCTACAAATTTTGGGGTTGAAAAAAAATAATGCCTCTGTGGAATCTGCTTTACCCTATGCAAATTTATTCTTCTGAAGTTCTAAGGTTAACTTATCAATTCTAACTTTGTTAGCGTAAAGAAAACACATTATGAATATCCAGTACTTTGTTCTTGATTGCGTTTCTTTTTCATAAGTCTGTGGTTTTGTTAGCTAAACAAGAGGTCAGCATCTTGAAAACCCTATATGTGATTCGAATCGGGAAATTCTATGGAACGTGTTTTATACTGTGTACTCTTTATAGTTCTAGTTATGCAATATATGTATTACATGTTTAAAATGTTCTATATACTTGAAAATATTTTGAGCATTTGATTTAATGTATTCAGTTACAAGACTAATGATGGGAC
>WSFP011387269.1:0-28613 GCA_009831015.1 Picea engelmannii | reverse complement strand
AAATACAATATGATTCCAAATGAAAAGGTCTCCTTGGTATATATAGGAGACTAGG
The DNA here is from genome assembly GCA_009831015.1 of Picea engelmannii. Classification (NCBI taxonomy): domain Eukaryota; kingdom Viridiplantae; phylum Streptophyta; class Pinopsida; order Pinales; family Pinaceae; genus Picea; species Picea engelmannii. The sequence goes on along the minus strand of WSFP011387269.1, from coordinate 28,558 downwards.
AGGTACAATTACAACTAATGGACCCAAGCCGACATAAATAAAATAACAATACTAATGTAATATGCCCCAATTAAGGGGTAATGTGCCATGAATTAGGGCTTAACATGCCCCTCCCCTTCAGAAAAGTGTTGTCCTCAATGCTTGAGTAGTTATGGATGCTTTTGTACAAAAGGATGATCTTCCCACGTGGAATCTTCAACATGTAGTTTCTTCCACTTAATGAGATACTCTAAAATTGATTTATTCCTCAACTGGAAAATTCTTGTGTTAGTGATAGCTTCAGGCTCCAATTTGGTTTTTCCTTCCTCGTCAACTTCTTGAAATATAGTTTGAACTAGGATCTTGTCACCTATAGCCTTCTTTAAGAACGAAACATGGAAAACCGGGTGTACTTGCGAAAATGCAAGTAAATCCAATTTGTATTCCATAGTACCAATCTTTTGCAACACCTTATAAGGGACATAGTACTTCGGTGATAATTTATTATCCTTCTTAGATTGCTTGAGGGACATCTGTTTGTATGGTTGTAGTCTTAAAAATACCCAATCCCCTACTTCAAAAATGCTTTCATTACGATGTTGATCTGCTTTTGGTTTCATGCGATTCTGTGCTATGGTCAGGTTGTTCTTTAGGAGTTGGAGAACTTGTTGTTGATGCTCGATGTGATATTCCACTACTTGAACCTTAGATTTTTCTTTTAGAGAAGAAGTGATGGACGGTGGGTGATATCCATAAAACATCATAAATGGTGTCATTTTTGTTGTAGTATGAAAGGAAGTGTTATACCACCATTCTGCCAAAGGTAACCACTTGAATCATTGTGTTTTCTTATCATAAACAAATCAATGAAGGTATCCTTCCAGACATTTGTTCACTATCTAAGTTTGTCCATCAGATTGAGGATGATAAGATGAGCTATGAGCCAATTGAGTACCCAAATAAGAAAATAATTATGTCCAAAAATGTCCAGTGAAGATGGGATCTCTGTCACTTACAATAATCTTTGGGATTCCATGTAGCTTTTGAACTGTCTCCAAGAATGCGGTAGCAACTGTACTGTCTTTGAAAGTATGAGAGAGTGCAAAAAAATGTAAGTACTTGAAAGTATAATAACAATCACCATGATGACACTCTTTCCTTCTGACTTCAATAACCCTGTGATGAAATCCATGGAAACCTCCTCCCAATGCTGACTTGGAATGGCTAATGGTTGTAAAAGACCCTGGGTCTTAATTGTTTCCACCTTATTTTGTTGGAAAACTAAAAACTCCACCACAAACCTTTGAACATCAGTTTTAAGGCCATCCCAAAAAAATCCTTCTTGACCCTGTGATAGGTTTTCAAAAATCCCGAGTTCCCTCCTATCGGAGAGGTGTGCAATTCCAAAAGTACCTTTTGCTTGAGTTGGGAGTTCTTACATAAATATAAGCAATATTTGTACCATAGTGAACCATTTTTCCATGTAAATGTATCAAATGCACTGGAATCCTGTTGCAACCTTTGAATGAGAGTCCACACTTCTTCGTCATTCTTCCATTCATCCCTTGCTTCTATTATCCAATCAAGTTGAATGATAGATATAACACAGAGAAATGCATCAACATATTCATTCTTTCTTGAGAGTGCATTTGCCACAACATTTTTATTCCCTTTTTTGTAGATGATTTCAAAGTCATAACCCAACATCTTGGTCACCCATTTTTTTTTCGTCTTATGAAGACAATCTTTGTTCCAAGAAGTATTTAGGACTGTGTTTTGACCTTCAAGTGCCGACCTATTAGGTAAGGGTGAAATTTCTTCAATGATTGTAGAATTTTCATCATTTCCTTCTCATAAATGGGTTTATGTATGTCATTTCCCTTGAGTGACCTACTTTCAAAAGCAAGGGGCCTTCCTTCTTGCATTAGAAAAACACCAATGCCATTTCACGAGGCATCACATTCCATAATAAAGGTTTTTTTTGAAGTCTAGTGTGGTCAAGACTGGAGCTTTGCACATTGCCTCTCTAAGTTGTTCAAAAGCTTGAGTTTCCTTTGGAGTCCATGAAAATGAATCCTTCTTTGTTAATGCAGTTAAGGGTGCTTCTATTCTTCCATAGTTTCGAACAAACTTGCTGTAGTAACATGTCAAACCCAAAAATCCTCTAAGATTCTTCAATGTTTTGGGAATCGTCCAGTCCATCATGGATTTAATCTTGTTAGGGTCTACCTTAACACCTTCATGAGATATATACTCTACCTCCTTCACCCAAAAGAAACATTTGGATGATTTGACATATAGTTGTTGCTCCTTTAGTAGTTGTAGCACCCTATCAACATGTCGAACATGATCTTCCCAAGTCTTTCTATAGATTAGTATATCATAAAAAAAAAATACTAACACAAATTTTCGAAGGAGGGTCTTGAAAATGGAATTCATCAACCCTTGGAATGTGGAAGGTCCATTCATAATGCCAAAAGGCATGACCAAAAATTCATAATGGTCTTCATGAGTTCCGAATGTTATTTTTGGGATATCTTCTTCCTTCATTCTAATCTGATGATACTTTGAACAAAGATCCAACTTTGTGAAGTAGATTTATCCATGTAGTTCATATAACAATTCATTAATGACAAGAATGGGAAACTTATCTTTAATGGTGATATTGTTGAGCTCTCTATAATATTGACACATATACCATGATCCCTCTTTCTTGAGTACCATTACCACGAGTGTAGAGTAAGAAATTTGGCTATGTATAATAATGCCAACCTCTAACATTTCTTCAACCATATGCTCAATTTCACTCTTTTGGCAATATAGGTATCTGTAAGGCCTGATGTTAGGAGGAACACTCTCAAGAATTAAGTGAATAGCATGGTCATGATCGCAAGTGGGTGGAAGACCTATGAGAATATCTTCAAATACTTTGGAATGCTTATTAATGATCCCTTGGAGATCTAGGGGAATAGATGTCTTAGATCTTTGAACATCTAGTGAGAATAGTTGTACAATTACACCCTGATGCCCCTTTTTCAATAATTTTGTCATCCCATTAGAGCTTACCACCTTACTGGGTTTCCCTGTGATACAACTTAACTCAAATTCCTTTCCTTCCAATGAAAATTTCATGAAAAGTTCTTGAAAATTAAAATCCATTGTTCCCAATGATTGTAACCATTGGACCCGTAGTACGACATCATCACCACCCATGTGTATAGAAATCATTGGATTATTCATTACATATTCCCCCAGAGTAAGATTGATCTTATGGCATTTTCCTAAGCAATTGATAGTTTCTCCATTTGCAATCATTACTTGAAACTCTGGCGCTAGATATATAAAGCAATTGAGAGCTTCGGTTAATTTACAGTGAATGAATTTATGAATACTACCATAATCAATTAGCACTATTACCTTTTTATTTTTTATATATCCTTCGATCTTGAGGGTTTGAGGAGTGTTAATTCCAGACAATGCATGACATGATATGGTGGGAGTCATCTCTTTAGAATAAATCTCTTCCACATATTCATCTTGAGATGGTTCTTGTTCTTCCTCCTCTTCACAATCTATGTAGAATAATTTCTTCTCACCACACTTATGTCCCTTATTGTACTTGCTATCACAATTAAAGAATAAGCCTTTTTCTTTTCTTTCCTCCAATTGTTGAGGTGTTAACCTTGTAGGTTGAGGCGGTTTAAAAGAAGGAACATTATTCTCTCGATAGATGTTAGGGGTGGTCCTTATAGTAGCTATAGCCATATTTTTACTTTCAACATTTCTCGCCACCATGAATGCATTCTCCAATGATTTGGGTTCCCAAAGGCGAACCTCATGTTGAATGTTATCCTTTAAAGTTCCTATGATGACATCAATCAGGTGCTCATCTAGAATATCCATTACCTTTATATTCACCTTTGGAAGTTCTCAATGTGCTCCACAACCGAACCCTTTTGCTTGAGATTTATCAATTGGATGAAGAAGGTATTTCTCCTTGTATCCTCATAGCGTGCTATCATTTCTTCCGTGAAAATTGTCCAAGTGACAAGTGATTTGTGAGAAAAAAGCCATCGATACCACACAAAATGATTAGGTTCTTAATATAAGGATGCAATTCTTACCTTTTGTGTGTGTGGCACATCATGTAGATCAAAGAACTGCTCCATCTGGAGTATCCATGTGATTGCATTTTCCATCAAACTTCCTCATATTGATCTTAGGAAAGTGGTTGGTCTTCAACCCAAAGTTGGAGTTTCTCCAGTCTTGATTCATATTTCTAATTTCCTCATCATGAATTTCATGGGATACATTGTAACTTTTAGGTGGCCTCTCTATTAGAAACTTTTTCAACCCTTTCATGATCTTCCCTTTTAATCCATCCATCTTAGTATCCATCATCGCTTCCATCTTAGCTTCAATTGAATCCATCATGTTTTGTTACTACCTTCTTTTGTAAATCATCTATGTACCTATGCATTTCTTCACCTTCATAAAAATTCCAAGTAGAACTGTCTGAGAGATTATTTGGTGTAGAAGTTCCCTTTTTTGGTGGCATGTTGGCCAAGTATCATTGCAAGGTAGGAATTCCTAATTGGCTTAGGAAGAGGTCCTCACAGATAAGGGAGTGTCAGGTGGTATAGATCTCTGATATATGTCCGAGGTCCAACAATAGTACTCAACCAATTATCTGAGGGAACTAACTAAGGAGGCTTGACCATGCCCTTAGCTATACTATCCAACTACCCAGATACTAGAGAGTGATCTCCCTGAGTGTTGTTATTAGTGTACTATAGCGACAAGACGACCAAATGGTTTACTCAGTTGGTCTCAAGATTCTACGGGGTCTCCCAATTTACGACAAGTACATGGGAGATAAAATCCGTAGTAGTGTGGTCTAATGTGAATCCATTCAAAAGGGGCCTTCTTATATACTCTAGGTACGTGGAAGAACCACATTGTCTCCAGGTTGTAGCGCTAACAAGTAACAACATCTCCTACGTTTAGAGACACCAGAATACGTTTGTACCTAAAAATACCTAAGATCCTACAAATTTTTTGTGATACTCCTTTTATCCCACTTTATTCCACCTTTTGAATCACCCCAATTGGATCTTGTAGTCAAAATATATGCAAATTTCCAAAAACAAAAACACGCGCCTCTTAAAACCCTGATTTGGAGATTGTTCTACTAGACGACCTTTCTTCTTTCGTAGATCTAAAATTTCAGCCCTTATGAGTCTAAAATTTCGGCTGGATATATCCTAATGTGTCTTATTTCCAACCCCACAGGTTAGACAAATATTGGATTCTCCAAGAGAATTTTATGATAACTTTCCCAAGATGTGTTGATTTTTTCCCTTTCAAGAGAGTGAACTTGTACATCCTTCCACGTGTCACTGTCTTCACTTTAGAACTTGAAATTTGCACCAGAACAACTTCAGTCTGTACCCTAACCAATGGAACATGTATCACTCAATTTGGAGGTTTGTATCTTCAAATATAACAATTTCCCCAAGAACACCTATTTTAGACTGAAATCTGGACCAACCAAAAACCCTAATTTCCTCAGAGAATAAATTTTTGAGTATAGTGAATAAAGGGATGAAATTTTTACATAGGATACTTCACTATTCTTCCTTCTTACTGTAAAAATTTCAAAACCTGAAAAAAAGTTGAAAAAAATGACTTGTTTTAGACTAGTTTCAGGACTAGTAAAAAACATTAACTTGAACATAATGTATCTCCAAAAATGTAATGAACCAAGATATGAAATTTAGACCCAAATTATCTATATATGTCTCTTATACACCATATAAATTTCATATCCTGAAACCTTCCAGAAAAAAAATTGTAGCAAAAATTCCAAGAAGACTTGTTTTGAAGAAGCCAGTCTCGAGGATTGTCTAGCTCTAATACCAAATGTTAAGAACCAAATATCAAAATAGCATAAAAAACCTCAGAATAAGTACTCCATGCCTTAACAAAGAGATAAATTTAGATAATAAGCCTCTTCGAGGGGGAAACCTCCTTATACATTACATGAATTCACAAATATAAGATGATTCCAAATGAAAAGGTATTGTTGGTATATATAGAAGACTAGGAGGTCCAATTACAACTAATAGACCCAAGCCGACATAAATAAAATAACAATATTAATGTGATATGCCCAAATTAAGGGGTAATGTGCCATGATTTAGGGATTAATAGATACCTTAATGAGCTCGAGCACCAATTTAAGGAGTTCATGCAGGAACTCAACAACACTATCCCGTCCATTGTGGTAGTCATTCCATGAAGCAGTTAGCTCGAGGATGAGCTGTATTATCCCCTCATGGACTACTGATGTATTTTTATGTTTTCTTCATTCATAAATTTTGGTAAACAGTTTGCAACAACTCTGTTAAATCCCTTCCTTACTGCTGATATATCTTGTCATAAAGGTTGGTGTGTTTTAGTACCTTTTAGGTTTGACACTTTTATCAAACATTTCACTGCTGATATATTTGTGTTACTAACTGCTGGGTGTTTGGTTTCTTATTTGGTTTAAGTCTTTCATCAAACAGTTACACAACAATCCTAATTGTTGTTTGATTTAATGTAACACATTTCAGATCCTTTCTTTTAACAACTACCACAATGGATATGACACTTAAAGGAGGTTTTTATTGCATTCAATACCATAAGCAACAATACATTCAAATGGAAATGATTACCAAATTATTACAACTATTACAATAAAAATTAAACTCAACAATACAAACAAACTTACTTCTTATTTTTGATATGTGTTAATCCTTCTTGGGACAAAAACCAATGCATGAGATCGACCTCCTTGTGACCCTAATTCTGATATGAAAATGACATGATCTGGGAAACATTAAAGCACTATATCAACTCCCTCTCAAGACTTCACAATCAGTATATGATTGCTACAATTGTTATGATATATTTGTTGTGATTAAAGGCAATAGATCAACCCTCTTCTTGATTGATACACCTGATGAGAATGACAACCGTTTCTATAAAATAACCTACAGATAATGGGATATATGTGTATCCCCCCTTTGACCTTGAAATGGCCCTCCTTTGGTGACACAAACTGCTCTTAAATACTACAACCCAATGGAAATGTAGAATATATGCACCAACAATAGGTTACAACCTGTAAACACGCTCAACAATCCTCTCAAGGAAATTTTGGCATTGATAATGAAGGGAGATGGGAGTAAACTGAGGCTACGACCTCCCAACATCCACACAATATGATAAACAAGAACTCAAACCCTCTCTTAAGCTCCCACGGCCTGCAAACAAGTATGGCCTCTCTCCTTTGGCTGCAAACTAATGAGGGTGGTTCTTCTCAATAATTTCATGCTGTTGTAATAGCTAGTGCACCCCTATTGGATCCCTACGAGATGCATAAAGTAGAGCGGTCTCCTTTCATAGATCCAAGATCTAGAAATAAAGGGTTTATCCTTCTCCAATACCCCCAACCTCTACAAATTCCCAACAACCTAGAAAAATGATGAATCTCCTTTCTTCTATAACAGATCTAATGAGAGATATGTGTGATCTATCCCTCTAATCAAGTTGATACAAACCCCAAAATTCATCTCCAATTGTAGAGAAAGAGAACCCGAATAAGGGGACAATATAGTCCTCCCTTCCCAAATATTTCTTGTCCTCAAGCAATTCCATCACAACCCTTTGATCAACCAGCTAAACCAAATTGAAATTGAGAATAAGCCTAGGGTCCCAAATCAACCTAGAAGATGTGAAGCACCCTGTTCTCAAAACATTGTCCTGCAAGGTACTGACACAAGAGTCCACCTAAATACTACCAATAAGTAGATCAATCATATACTGCAAAAACTCAGTGAACCCCTTAGATAATTGCTCTTATAGAAAACCAATCCATTGCACCAAAGGAGTAAACTCTTGAAAGTAGAAACTATCTCTCTCATCTTCACCAGTTGTTGAACTACCAAACAATGTAATCCCAGGGTCCCAAGCTAGTCTCATAAAGGAACCACCATGTTGGTGTTGCACCACTCTGATCATAATGGTTTGACCATTGTTCCCAGACTACATTATCCTCTCTTTGGAGCCCAAGCTGAAATACATGTAAGGGATGAACCCACTACCATTATTAATATCCTGCAAAGGTATCTCAATGAAGTCAAAGTTTGCAATTCCAATGCCCGATTCGATCCTGGGTATCGAAAAACAAAATATGTTCTACCATATAGAATAAGTCTCAACAAATCCTCTCATGATAGTCCAAAAATGAATCATACCAATCACTATCACAACTTTGCCAAACATTATTAAAATTTGAAGCAACTTACAAATCAGATGAATTCCCAGATCCCCCTACCAAATTAGAAGTCCACCATTCCCAATTCCTATTGACTTATGCTATGCACAATGATAACCATGGGAATACAAATAGGCCAAGTCTTTGACTCCTATTTTTGTATGCAACCATCTGGTGGAAATAAGATATTAGGAGTCAACTATGTTCTTGTTAATCTAAACAACTCCTACCAAAATGCACTGAGAAATCTACTGTCTCGATCATTGAAAATGTACTTTGGAAACCCATGGGGTCTAAACACCTCCCTAAAAAACAACTTTGCCACCTACAATGCCTCATACTTTGATTAAATCGTGAATAAATACGTGCACTTAATCAACCAATCAACAACCACATAAATACAATCCCTGTCATGCACCTCCTGTATACCTGTGATTGTTATGAGGAAAATCACTCTATGGCAAGGGGTAAACCACAATAGACATAAATGACTGCATAAATAAACTCTAATATCAAGTATGCTATATAAAAAAATATGCTAACAAGACAAGATAAAGAGCCTAACTCGTCGAGACGTTCGCTGAAGTCCACCGTTGAGCACTTGACTCAAAGCAATACACTTGCAACTTGTCCTGAACAACCAAGATACACAAGCATATGGTGATAATATATAAAGTTAGCACATTCAATAGAATAATCCATTAGTATTCATAAAAAATACACCCATGGAATAACAATTCAAATATTTGCAAGACATTAATTGGACGAGAAAATAATATTTCTATTAAAATGTGATCAACATAAGTGTATGAATGACCAACTTCTGTGTCAGCATGTTCAGAACATAGGAACTAATTCCCTTCCAGTTGGGCATCCACCACTTCAATCCTCCACCAAATACAAGCTCATATAAGAGAGACAATGAGGTACTCCATCAAATAGGGAAGATCTTGGGGGATGAACAATGTGTTCAGACTTAAAAGGACAAAGGGATGCAGACTCAATATGAAGTGAATAATTTCTCTAGAGTAACTTTGCTCTCAAAGTTGAGTTCTTCTCCTCTTTTCCACAACTTGGATAAGGCCCATTTATAGCCTTTAAATGGAATTGAAGGGTCGATTCAGAATGTTTCCAGTATATGGAAGGTCAAGTATCATGGATCCCATGATGTGACATGGAAGCTCGACACCATTTTTTAATTTTGGGCACAAAACTCGATTTATGCGGGTTGTAATGGTGCAAACTACATATACACATGTTGTATAGATTTTAGGGCGTGTATATGTGTAAAAACACAATTTTTATCTCTGGGAACTGTAAAAAGGGACTTCAAGTCTGCATAGGGAAATGGAAAAGGCCTTCTAAGCAAGTTTTCATATGGTGAGGAAAATCTTGCTATAATAGTGATGAAATCCATCGACACACGCTCCCACTTCTGTTCTAGAATGAGTAAAGGCTGCAATAATACTACATGATGAGTATGATCTAACTTGTTTTTCTAACAAGTCATACATGTATATTTTAACCTTTTACAATATTTTACTGCAAACAATTTTTCAATAAAAGAACACAAAAGATACAATGGAAAATACACACATTACATAGAGATTTTTCCCTTGGAAACCCAAACCAGGAAAACCAACATATTCTATATTTATTCACATCATACATTGTTTAAAATACAATATACATGTAGGATCCAACACCATCCAAAACCCTAATCCAATGACATGGATTAGTCAACAACCATAATTCTTTAACCATAAATAGAAAACCATCGGCGAAAAACCATGTGCCGAAAAACTGCCCATAAATGGACATGAAAACTGAGGACTTCTACTTGTGAAAAGAATATAACACATATCAAACATTCTCCCACTTATTGTTTTCTTTGCATATAGGGGGTTACATGGTTACATAGTTAACCCAGGGAAACAATGCCCATAGATCCTCTACACCAAGAGAACTTCTCAGTGCTCACAGATTTTGTTAATGGATCTGCAACATTCTTCAAAGTGTCCACCTTCATCAACAAGACCTTCTTTCCTTCAACCATGTCTCTCAAAAAGTGATATTGAACATAAATATGCTTTGTCTTTGAATGATAAGCTAGGTTCTTCTCTAGAAAAATTGCACTCTGACTACAACAATCTATCCTTATAGCTTGTTGTACCAACCCAATACCTGAACACAATATTTTTAACCATACTGATTCCTTGCTTGCATGAGTGGCTACCATGTATTCAACTTCTTTAGTTGAAAGTGACTCTACATATTGTCTTTTTCTCATCCAATTGATTGCTCCTCCAAACAGGTTAAACACATACTCGCTTGTAGATCTCCTACGATCCAGATCTCCATCCTAGTCTACATCCACAAAGCCATGTATGTCCAACACTCTATCCAATACTAATCTTCCTTGGTATCAAAAACCATAGATAGCATTTCCACGCAAATACATCAAAACCCTTTTTACTGTTGTCCAATGCTCCTTCCATGGTTTTCACATATACCTGCTCAAAACTCCCACTGCATGTGCAATGTATGATCTAGTACAAACCATTGCACACATCAAATTGCCAACCACACTCACATATGGAACATGAGACAAGTCCTCCTCCTCTTCCCGTGTCTTGGGATACTGATCCGCAAATAACTTTACACCTATAGGAATAGGGACCCTGACCGGTTTACATTCTTGCATATTAAACCTCTGCAATATTGTCTCGACATATTTTCTCTGATTTAACCAGAGTTTCCTTTTTTTTCAATCTCTTTTAATTTCCATGTCCAAAATGAAATTTGCAACACCAATATCCTTCATGTCAAATTTAGAGGACAATTGAGTTTTCACATCCTGGATAATCTCCTTATTGTTTCCTATCAACAACATGTCATCCACATACAAGAACAAATAAATCAAATGATCACCAATTAATTTAAAATACACATAGTGATCCTATTTTCTTCTTGTGAAGCCAAGTCCTAGCATATAAGTATTAATTTTTTGATACCACATCCTTGGTGATTGTTGTAAACCATACAATGACTTTTTTAGCTTGCATAACATCTCCTTCTTTCCCTTCAGAACAAATCCTTCTGGATGCTTCATGTAGATTTATTCTTTCATATCTCCATGTAGTAATGTTGTCTTCACATCCATCTATTCTACTTCAAAATCAAACACAACAACAACAAATAACATAAATATAATAGAAGTTAACTTGGCAACAGGAGAAAAAATCTCACCAAAATCAATGCCCTCAACCTGGGAATAACCCTTTGCTACTAATCAATCTTTGTATTTATCCACTTTGCCTTCTGGATTCAACTTCCTTTTAAATACCCATTTGCTACCAATGGGATTTCTTCGAGTCAGTAACTCCACTAGATCCCAAGCCTCATTCTTATACAAGGCTTCCATTTCTTCAACCATGGCCTTTTTCTAGAGTTTTCCATCCTCTGAATCCATTGCCTCCCTAACAGTTCTAGGATCATCATTAGTAATAGACAAAGAAAAATTTGAACAAAAATCAAATGAAGTATAGTTTTCTGGTAGCCTTTTTTCCCTCACCGATCTCCTCAATACCAGAGTATGAGGATCTCTTTCTTCTGATTCCAGTTCTTCTATAGAGCTTGATTCATTATCCTTTGGCTCAAAATTTATTTTCTCTAGTTCTTCCTTGCTTGGTAGGACTTCATGTTTGACAACATCCTTCATTTCTCTAAATACCACATCTCAGCTATACACAACCTTCTTAGTTTCAGGGTTCCAAAGATTATAACCTTTAAGACCATTTTTATACCCAATAAAGATACACTTTTCACCCTTCTTATATAGCTTACTCCTATTTTCCTTTGGAACATGAACATAGGCCTCACAACCAAATATATTGAGATGTGTGAGAGAAGGTTTCTTACCAGTCCATACCTCTTATGGAGTCTTTTCATCCAGTGCTGATGAGGGTGATCTGTTAACCAGGTAACATGCAATACCCATTGCCTCTGCCCAAAATTATTTCCCTAACCCAACACCACTGACCATGCACGTTGCTTTTTCCATCAATGTTGTGTTCATCATTTCTACAAATCCTTTATGCTGAGGTGTATATGGAGTAGTATTTTTCCTTGCTATACCACACTTCTTACATAATTCTTCAAATTCATTCCTTCAGAACTCTCCACCATTATCTATCCTCAACACCTTGATTATTTTCTTTGTTTCATTCTCAACAAGAGCCTTAAACTCTTTAAACCTATCAAAGACTTCAGATTTCTTCCTGAGGAAATATACCCAAGTATTCCTCGAGAATTCATATATAAATGATACATAGTACACATATTTTCCACAATGATGGAACCAACATAGGTCCAAACAAATCACTGTGAACTAGCTATAAAATTCCTTTTGCTCTCGTTGCACCATAGGGGAATCTTACTCGATTCTTCTTCCCATATACACATCATTCACATAAATCAAAATCTAGAGAGAATTTAGACATACCTTCAACCATACATTTACCGTGTAGTTTTCAAAGACCCTTCTCTCTGATATGCCCCAGTCTTTGATGCCACAACATAACCTTTTCTCTAGAGATTGTAGAAGTTTTTTCTTCTTCCACTCCAATATTAGGAACAATGGAACTATTACACCCATGACTAATAGTGCTTCCTTGAAACTTATACAGAGTTCCAATACAAACTCCCTTCAGAAACACCATTTCGCCTCGAACCATCCTGCAGGTCTCTTTTTCAAATACCGTTTTTACCCCTACATCGTCCATTTTTCTTACAAAAATAAAATTTCTAGCCAATCCTGGGATGTGTAGAACACCATATGGTGTTCTAATCCTTCCATCCATGAGACTCAACTTGACTTTTCCTCATCCTATGATTCTGGTTGTCGAGTCACTATCTAGGAAAAAATTACCTCCATCATAGCTTTCATATTCACAGAACCACTCCCTGTGGGGAGTCATATGAAAGGATGCACCCGAGTCAACCAACCATGCCTCATGATCTGCATGTGTGCTTGAAGAAGCCAAGTACACATCCCCTCCTTCTTCCTTGAAGGTATTTTCTTCTGTAGAGGGAGAACCTTCAGATCCCTTCACTTTCTCAACACTTTTGGATCTACATTGCTTCTTGAAGTGCCCTTCTTTTCCACATCTCCAACATACCTTTACAAAATTTTCGGGAGATTTAGATCTATCCTTAGACTTAGATCTCCCACTTGAGGACTTAGATCTATTTCTATCCTAGGAGCATTCTCTTGCAAATAATGCATCTGTGCTCTGCCCTTCCATGTTCTTCTGTCTCATTTCCTCTGATAACAAGGATGAGACCACATCATCAAAACTCAAGGTAGTTGTATTACTACCTATGGACACAACCAAAGTATTCCACGAGTCTGGTAAAGAGAACAATAAGATGATACACTTATATTCATCTGAAATTTTAATCTTAACAGATAAAAACTGACTTACCACAGTGTTAAAGGAATTCATATGCTCTATCACCGAGTCTCCATCTCTCATCCTCAGGTTAAATAGATTTTTCCACAAGAACAATTTATTTACCAGGGACATAGACTGATACAAGTTCCCTAACTTATCCCATAACTCCTTGGTTGTAGGTTCCCCTGACACATTTAGTAATATTGAATCTGAGAGACACAATCCAATTGTGATCTTCACCTTCCGATCCAAATTTTTCCAGTCACGTGCTAACATTCCTGTAGGTGTAGTGCCTGGTTCCACCATGACCCACTGATCTCTTTCTACCAACAAATATTCCATCTTGAGCTTCCACGACTCAAAACTTTTCCCATTAAATTTCTTGATCTCTATTTTCGAACTGCTCACCATTTCTCTTCACCTGAAGAATCGATAGCATAGATCTCCCACTATAACAAGGCTTATCACAATCCCAAGCCAAACCCTTGACCATAAAGGTGTGCCCCTAAAGAAAATAATTTCTTTGATACCAAATGTATATTTTAACCTCGTACAATATTTTACTACAAATGGGTTTTCAATAAAAGAACAGAAAAGATACAATGGAAAATACACATATTACATAGAGAGTTTTCCTCTGGAAATCCAAACGGGGAAAACCAACATAGTATATATTCATTCACATCATACATTGTTTACAATACAATATACATATAGGAGCCAATGACATCCAAAACCCTATTTCAATGACCTGGATTAGTCAACAACCCTAATTCCTTAACTGCAAATAGAAAACCATCGGTGACAAACCATGTGCCGAAAAATTGCCCATAAATGGACACAAAAACCGAGGAATTCTACTCATGCAAAGAATATAACACATATTCAACACTATCCCACTTGTTGTTTTATTTTCATATAGGGCGTTACAGGGTTACATAGTCAACAACTCAAAGCAACAATTCCCATAGATCCTCTACACCAAGAGAACTTCTCAGTGCTCACAAATTTTGTTAATGAATCTGCAACATTCTTCAAACTATCCACCTTCATCAACAACACCTTCTTTTCTTCAACCATGTCTCTCACAAAGTGATATTGAACATCAATATGCTTTGTCTTTGAATGATAAGTTGGGTTCTTCACCAGAAAAATTGCACTTCGACTGTCACAATCTAACCTTAGAACTTGTAGTACCAACCCACTATATGAACACAATATTTGTAACCATACTGCTTCCTTGCTTGCATGAGTGGCTACCATGTATTCAACTTCTTTAGTTGAAAGTTCCACTACAGACTGTCTTTTGCTCATCCAACAGATTGCTCCTCCAAATAGGTTAAACACATACCCACTTTTAGATCTCCTACGATTTGGATCTTCAACCCAGTCTGCATCCACAAAACCATGTATGTCCAACACTCTGTTCAATCCTAGTCTTCCTTGGTAGCACAAACCATAGCTAGCAGTGCCACACAAATACATGAAAACCCTCTTTACTGTTGTCCAAAGCTCCTTCCATGGTTTTGACATATACCTGCTAAAAAATCCCACTACATGTGCAATGTCCGATCTATTACAGACCATTGCATACGTCAAACTGCCAACCACACTCGCATATGGAACATGAGACATGTCCTCCTCCTCTTCCTATGTCTTGGGACACTAATTTGTAGATAACTTTACACCTATAGGAATACAGACCTTGACTGGTTTACATTTCTGCACATTAAATCTATGCAATATTGTCTCGACATATTATCTATGGTTTAACTAGAGTTACATGTTTTTCCGATCTCTTTTAATTTCCATGCCCAAAGTGAAATTTTTGGCACCAAGAATAAACTCCCTCACATGTCGCAATGTATTTTCCTTTAGGACCTTCCACGAGAACCTCTCTATGATCTGTCGGTAAGTTTTGAAGTATCCTAGATGTCATGCCAAGGTGTATCATGCATAGCTCGCATGATCTTCTCCCTGAGTGTGGACTCGGGGACTAAATATATATTATCTATGTAGTAGATAATGTCATCCACCACTTTGTACCCGTCAACATGAATGTGGCCATCCATTAACTCACAAGAAAATCTATTCTTGGAATATTCCACTAGGAGGTGGGACTTCCAATCAACTGAAATCTATTTGAGCCAATCCCATATGATATGGATCTTCTCCTGATGTACCTGCACACCTGGTGCATTGATCACATGGACCAATATCTCCTCTAACTGCCTCACATGATCCTCCCATGTCCTATTGCATATAAAGAGATCATCAAAGAAAACCCACAAAAACATCCACAACTGCTTCTTCAATATGCGGTTCATGCAAGACTGAAAAGTGGAAGGTGCGTTGGTCAACCCCAACGACATGTCTATGTCCAAGAAATCGTAGTTCCAATAATGACACATGAAAGAAGTCTTGTGATTATCCTTTTCCATGATCATGATCTAGTGATAATCCAAATGTAAGTCAATCTCAGAGAGGTATACTGCACCTTGAAGCTCATTTGTCAACTCATCAATCTTGGGTAAACAAAACTCAATGGTATGCTCGAAGCCTATGTGAGGAGGTCTCCCTAGGGGAATCTCTCCAAACCTTTTTTCATGCTTTCTCAACTACGACTGAAGGTCTACATGATAATATTGGCTACTGTTTGAAGGCTTCTTATCATATGCACTCATTCCACTAGTGTCATTTGAACTTGGATCCTAGATTGGTGTGTCCAGATTGATTGGCATTGCTTGAGGATAAGTAATATTTGGGAAGGGAGGACTGTAATGTCCCCATTTTCAGGATCTCTTGATCTACAAATGGATATGAATTTCGGGGTTTGTATCAACCTGATTAGAGGGAGATATCACATAGATCTCTCATTGAATCTATTATAGAAGAAAGTAGATTCATCATTTTGCTAGGTTGTGCGGGATTTTGCAAAGTTTGGGGGTCTTGGAGAAGGATTAGACCCTCTATTTCCATATCATGGATCAATGAAAGGAGACCTGTCTAATTTATGCATCTCATAGGGATCCAATAGGGGTGCACTAGCTATTACAACAACTTGGAATTCTTGAGGAGGATCGCCCTCATTAGTTTGCACCCAAAGGAGAGAGGCCATACTTGTTTGCAGGTTGTGGGAGCTTAAGAGAGGGTCTGATTTCTTGTTTATCACACCGTGTTTATGTTTGGAGTTCGTAGCCTCAGTTTACTCCCATATTCCTTCATTATCAATGCCAAAATTTCCTTGGGAGGACTGTTGGGCATGTTTATAGGCTATAACCCACTGTTGGTGCATATGTTCTACATTTCCATTGGGATGTAGTATTTAACAACAATTTTTGTCACCACGGGAGGGCCATTTTAGGGTCAAAAGGGAGTTGTAAATCTATCCCATTATATACAGTTTATTTTATAGAAACTATGGCCATTCTTAATAGGTGTATCAGTTAGGAAGAGGGCCAATCCATTGCCTTTAATCACAACAAACAAAACATAACAAGCATAGCAGCCCTATACTAATTGTGGAGTCTTGAGAGGGAGCTGAAGTGCTTTAATTCTGCCCAGATCATGCCATGTTTAGATCAGAATTGGGGCCACAAGGAGTTGATCTCATGCATTAGCTACTATACCAAGAAGGATTAACACAGATCATAAATGAGAAGTGAGTTTGTTTGTATTGCTGAGTTTAATTATTCTTGTAACAACTGTAATAATTTGGTAATCATTTCCATTTAAATGTATTGCTTCTTATGGTATTGAATGCAATAAAAACCTCCTTTATGTTTCATATCCATTGTGGTTATTGTTAAAAGAAAGGATCTGAAATTTGTTACATTAAATCAAACAACAATTAGGATTGTTGTGTAATTGTTTGATGAAAGACTTAAACAAAACAAGCAACCAAACACCCAACAATTATGAACACAAATATATCAGCAGTCAAATGTTTGACAAAAGTGTTAAACTAAAAAGGTACTAAAACACACTGACATTTATCACAAGATATATCAACAGTAAGGAAGGGATTTAATAGGGTTGTTGAAAACTGTTTGACAAAATTTATGAACCAAGAAAACATAAAAAATACATCAACATTCCAAGAGGGGATAATACAGTGGTATCAGAGCATGTTGTCAAATTATTTGACAAAATTCATGAGCCAAATATACATCAAATATATCAACAGTGGCCATCAAAACCTATCAACAATAAGGGGGGATATTACAGTGGTATCAGAGCTGTGCATCTTGCTAGCCCGAGGGGCAAATAGTGAAAATATATTTTCAGATTGTTATCGATAAGTGACCAACACTTATACCTTTCCATTTAAGAAGGGTAACTTGGTATCAAGGATTGCATTCAGGGCTTAGGAAAGATGAAGACAAATTAGAAACTCTTGGTAGAATTGTTAGAGCTTCGTGAGTTGTTGGAGCATCACTTGATAGTTAGGAAGAAGCATGAGAGGTTAAAATATGAAGTGGTTGGTGACATGGATGCCTCATCTCATGAGGGAAGTTTGATATAACCCTGGGATGACTTCCTGAAAGTGCATGCATCTACTCATGTTGAGGAGGTGTACAATGAGGTTGACAAAACATCAACCTTCAATACACCATTGGAGCTATCCTATGAGGCTGATAACACCAATGCTTATGATGAATCATTTTTAATAAATCAATTTGGAGAGAGCTCTAGTGTCTTTTCTTGGGGTTTTGGAGCAAAAACCTTGTTGAGAATTGGTTTCGGTGGTGAAATATTCCACCCTAGTTGATTGGTTGGAGAAATCACCCAGGTTTCTCACAGGTTTTCATCATTGGAGGAGGATTTTAAGATTTTCATAGTTCATGGCGCCTTGAGGAGATTGATTTATCCATTTGTAGCAGTTCATGTAGCTTGAGGAGGACACATTTACTGAGTAGAGGGTGCATTTGTTTGTGGAGGTCATGTTCATCTAACAACAGTCGAGATATCTTGGGTGGAGGCTGAATCTCTTGTGTGAAGGTCGATTTATCTAGTGTGGAGGTAGCGTTTTTGTGGTATTGTGAGGGCCAAATCCTCTAATATCAGATTGTGGGAATTCTTGAAGGAGGACACTCTCACTTGTTTTCATTTACAAAAGGTGGTTGATTCATCTATCTCAGCTGTGAGGGTTTTATAAATAGGGTCATACCCTATTATGAAATCGTGGGTTGTTTCATCACTAAATGACATGTTGTAACTCTCTTCTTATCTGCTTATAAAATTGTGCCAATATATTGATGAATCATGGAGTTTAGAAGGGCTTATTTAACACAATATTTTATGCCCATGTGTGATCACTTACATGGTGACTAGAAGGATGTTGTCTTAGCATATCTATTGTTTCCCAAGTGTGTACATCTACAATAGAAAACAAGGGAAACATATCATCAACAAAGGGGTCGATCTGCTGTCACTCATTCTCATCAAATCATGCCAAATTTGTAACATACTATGTATCTCAAGAGGGGCTGATTCAGTACAATAAATGATGTCCCAAAACGTGGTGATCTACAGGTCAGAAATATAAGTTAGATCAGATTTTATTTGTTGCATTTATTTACTATTAAGACAACTTGAATAAGAATATCATAATTTTCAAATTCAATGTATTTGCTACCTTTGGGTGTTGAATAAAATAAGTTCCATTTGTGTCCCAAATATATATTATGGGTTTGTTTTAAATTGTTGAACAAAAGATATCTAAAGAAAATAACAAAATATACATCAGCAGTGAAACTATTTGACAAAATTACTAAACCAAGCAAACAAAAAAATTATAACAATAAACTAAAGGGGAATTTACAATGGAATTTTAGAAAGGTTGTGAATTGTTTGACGACAATTCTAAATCACGAAAACACAAAACACTTCAACAATAACACTAAAATCATAACAACAGTAAGATGAGATATTATAGTGGTATCAGAGCATGTTGTCAAACTATTTGACAAAATTCCTAAGCCAAATAAACATCAAATATACCAGTAGTGACCATAAAAACCTATCAATAGTAAGGGGGGATATTATACAAGCCAAGTAATAGTGGTGGGGGCTTGTTGGCACCCAAATGTTTGGGTTTATATTGCATGCACACACAAAAACGAAGTTCTGTGCGCCCATTCTAACTTTGCATGCACCAAATATAAATGCGTGAAGAAGGACAAGAAGTACGCACCAGAATGCGTTTTGATATTGTGCACCAAGCCCAAGGCGGCCCGAGGCCTATCAAAAGTGCACCAATCCAAGTTTTGATGTGCATTGAAATAAACAAAATTCATGTAAGAATCAATAAAGGAATCATCGAGAAATTCTCTCGAATGATTATTGCTAGCAACACAAGGGAATGCGGAGCTAACAAAAGATGAGTTGGAAAGGTAGTTAATATTTCCCTGATACCATAAGGCTACATGGAATGCAGTCATGTGCCAAAAGTGCATGAGGCAGTTTGTAAATAGAGTGACTAGAGGAGAGTAGAAAGAGACAAAGTTCCCAAGTAGAGAAAGCTATAAAAGGAAGCAGTGACATCAAAAATAAAGTTAGAGAGTTAGAAACTTACTCAGATTGATTGAGTTATTGTTTGTTTTGTGTCAATCTCACTTTGAGCATTTTCAATGTTGTAATGCTTCTGAATATAAGTAGGAGTCTTTCATATGTTTGAGGTCTAAGGAATGTGCATGGCACAATATGTTGTAATCCTTGGGAATTATCTAAAGAGGACATGAGACTCTATTGTTGTCAGATATAGTTTTTTCAATGTATACTTGTGTGTTATGGAATGGAAGGAATAATAAAGATGCAACAATTTTGATCTAGTGTGTGTTTATCATGTGTGATTTGGATATGTGTGTGTATTTTTTTACTTATTGATCAATAGTAAGTAGATGTTAATGGAGTGCATGAATGTTATTCCAAATGGATCCCTATGTATTTATCCCTTCATCCTTGTAACAAGACTAGATGGTCTTTGTGATCCTCATTGCATCTTGGGTGAGACCTTCCAGCCTTGGTTGAAGATTGATATGCCGATGCTTTGGGGTTTTTGTTGGTCAAATTTGGATGAACCCCGGGTCTAAATTCCCCAACATTAATAAGAACTCACGCAAGTGCAAAATGACACCAACACCATATTCATTCAACTTGTTCCTAAAAACCCACTTGGTGCCAATAACATTTTTATATATCAGCCTTGGAAGAAGTTCCCATGTTTCATTCTTCTCAATTTGCTTTAAAGATTGTTCTTTTTTCTTTTTCATGCTGACAATGCTTGCAGAAAGTGTTTGAAGGTTTAACAATATTTGGCATGTGTCTCATTGCTTGGTTAGTTATAATTTTTACTAGATTATCAAAGCTCATATGATCCATTCTTCTATGCCATAACCGACTTTCATCTGTTTGTCCCATATATCACTCTTCTACCTAGATCTCATTGAGGATATATACATTATTTGATGTTCTATATACACTTTCCACTAATCTTCCTGAGCCTTCCTTCCTTATTTCACATCCTTGAGAATTAAATGTGAGAATGTGTCCTTAGTCACACATTTGACTAAACTGAGAAGATTGTGTTTCATACCATCAACATACAAGACATTTTTATGTTTTAGTATTTCTGTTATTTAGACTTAGAGTAACTTTTCCATATATCCTTGCAGTAGCATCACTTCCAAATTTCACACTACCTCCATTAACGTTTTTCAAAGTGAGAAAATTGCTCTTGTCACCTGTCATGTGGCTTGAGCATCCACTGTCAATGTACCATTGGTTTCCTTTGTTTTGAGCATGAAGGGCAGTTTGCACAAGCATAGGTTCCTCCTTCTTCTACATCTATTGTTCCTTCTTCCTTTTCCAGACTCCTATGAGTTATTTCTTTTGATTGACAAGGGTATCTACATCCTTTTTTCTCTAGAAGTTTCCACAAGGTCACTTCTACAAAAACGTGCTTTGTGCCCATAGTTTTTTCCATTTATAGCATACAACATTGTAATCAAATAAAGGGGCAAATGAATTATAGTTTCTATTTGAGAATCCATAAGCATTTATGTCTTTGTTCCATACATCATTATTTCTTGTATGTGTTCTACAATCTATTTCTTTATGACCAAAATGATTATAGCAAAAACAATAGACAATTAAATAATTTTGGTACCAGTTCATGTGAGGTCGTCATGGTGGGAAATATATTTTGAATTTGTCCTTGTTGTCTTTAGTAGAAATGCAAACTTTCTATGAAACATTATTTTCTTTCTTCTTATTGTCTTCATCATTGATGGAACTTTTTAGTACATCAACATAGCTTTTATATTTTTCTTCATTTACTTTCTTTGATGGAACTGCAGCTTCTAGATCCTCTTTGGTGGTCATATGACTCTTATCATAACCAAGACCCGTCTTAATAAATGGTGATTTTTGACAATTGATGATATTATCTAAAGTTTTGGCAGTCTTTTCAAACTTCAATCTTTTGTTCAATTGAGGAGTTGAATTTTCCAAACCCTTTTTTAAGGAAACACATTCATCTTCTAGCTTCTCACATTTTTCTTCTTTTTCATTCAGTTGAATTCTCACCACTTCTTCTACCCTTCTTGTCTCGTTCTAATCGAAATTTTAGGATTATGATAATATTTTCTAATTCTTCAAGGCTTTGTGACATTTTGTCTTTTGAATCACAATCCTCTTCTTCATATTTCTGCAACTGCTCTTTTTGTTTCAAATTCTTTTTCCTTAGCTTCTTTATTTCACTTAAAGAACACATGATTTCTTCTTCAAGATCCACTTCTCCATCTATTTCAACATTTTCCTCTTCTCCTGAATCCATCATTTCTTTGTCTTCATCAATATTTGTTTCGATTGCCATAAAGATAGTTTCTTCTCTATCACTATCAAAAATGCTTTCTTCAGACAAGTCACTGACCCCTTTTGAGTAGAGGCTCTTCTTTTGCTTATAAGAGGTCTTCTTACTTTCATGATTTTCCTATTTGTGGCTATTTTGTGTTGATGATGTTTTTTATTTATGTTATAGTATTCTTCATTATCACTACTTTCTTTTTTCACATATGGACACTTAGCAACAAAATGTCATATTTTTCCACAGTTAAAGCATTTAAAGGGAAAATTACCTTATTATTTGTTGGATCCCTTTTTAATTTTTCTCATAAATTTTGCTTCCTCTGCGTCTAATTCATAGCTGGAACAATCACTTGATTTGTGTTCTTTGTTCTTCATATTTTTTGAGGATTTGAAAGTTGCTTCTTTCTTTAATGGTTTTTCCTTTTCAATCCTCATTTCATATGGAGTGAGGATCCCATGCAATTCATCCATTGTTAATTTATCAAGATCCTTTATTTCCTCAATGGCAGAAATTTTGGAATCAAATCTTAAGGGGAGTTCCCTCAACACCTTTTGCACAATCATTAGTTATGCAACTGTTTCACCTAGTCCTCCGATGATGTTGACAATTTCATCCACACGAAGGAGATAAGATGCAAAATTTTCTATGTCTTTCATCTTCAAACTCTAGAACTATCTTCAATGAGTTTGGAGCTTAGCCTTATTGACCTTATCACCATCTTCATGGATGTTTTGAATTTTTTCCCAAATTACTTTTTCTGATTTTCAGTGCATTACTTTGACAAACTCTGATTCTGACAGACCGCACAACATGGCGTTCATAGATTTTGCATCATTTTCACTAGCCTTTTTCTTGACCATATTTGTTGGTGGAGTTTTTAGGGATGTATAACCAGTCACGACTGATTGCAAAATATCAAAAATAAGGGGCATTATATATGTTCGCATCCTTATACTCTAGAAGGCATAGTTTGTTCCATCAAACAATGGAGCCATGTTTGTAGAGAGACCTTGCTGTATATCCATGTGTGCTCCCAATATCTACCTTCCAGTGGTTAGACTATTTCTAAAGGAACCAACTATGACACCAATTGTTGAGAACACACTTATAATGAGAGGGGGGGTGAATCAATATAAGGTTATCCTTTTTTTTTTAACATTCCTAAACCATAATGAAGCAATCAACTAAATGTAACAATTAGAAGCCACAATATTTTATGTGGAAAACCTTTTGGGAGAAAACCACAAAAACTTCTTTTTATACATTTATAGGCACCAACCTACTGTTACAAATGTTTGTAGGCACCAACCTACTGGAGACACCGATCCCCTCTACTATTTGTAGGCATCGACCTACTGGAGACATCGATCCCCTTTGCTATTTGTAGGCACTGACCTACTGGAGACATTGATCCCCTCTACTATTTGTAGGCATCGACCTACTGGAGACATCGATCCCCTTTTCTATTTGTAGGCACTGACCTACTGGAGACACCAATCCCCTCTACTATTTGTAGGCATCGACCTACTGGAGACACCGATCCCCTCTGATGTTTGTAGGCATCGAACTACTGGAGACCCTAATCCCCTATGTTGTTTGTAGGAACCGACCTACTTGAGACACCAATCCCCACATCTATTTGTATTGTAGGTACCAACCTACTTACAAGTTTATATTTTCTTCATATGCATTTCCTTCACTAGACTGCTTGCTACTTCTGTCTTCACCAAATATGCTCTGCACTCATTACTTATGCTTTAGCTCGATTTACTTTGCATTCGCTACTTCTGCTTTCGCCAGATCAACTCAACACTCACTCCTTTTGCTTTCTTAATATCTAATCAGTGTTGGCTCCTTCTTCTTTTGCAATATCTATTATTTGGATCGTCACATACTTCATCACTCTCTCATTTTTAAATAATATTCAATCTATTCTCATATTATATTTTCTTATGTGAATATTACATTTATGCTTTTCACCCACATATTATTTCTCACAATACTCTTTTCCTTTTATACGTTACCATTAACTCTACATGAAAATTCATGTACATTTGAAAAGGCATGACCTTCATCAAATAAATAATTAATTTTTCATTTTTTAATTTACTTTTCAACATACCATAGGAAAAATACCACCATGGGTTTTAAAACCATGTGCAATTTTACTCCACGTTCACTTTTTAATTCACTTTTGATTTTTAATCCACTTTCACTTAACTTCATGTTTAATCCACTTTCACTTAACTTCATGTTTAATCCACTTTCACATAGCTTCATATTTAATCCACTTTCACGTAACTTCATATTTAATGCACTTTCACTTAACTTCATATTTAATCCACTTCCACTTTGTATTTGTTAAAGTCACATTTCCTTTGAACATTTATATTTGAATACTTACCTTTGACATCAATGACACTAATCTATTCTACATCATAGTCCTAGTAAGCCTCCTCACTTTTGGCTCAAGTTTCAAAGACTTGTGATCTATAAACCTTTGCAAAATATTTTGGCTATCTAGATTGGGACATGAAAATGAATGAAGAATATCATTCCTTCATGACAAATGATACTTGGGATCTTGTACCTCTTCCAAAAGGAAGAAAACTTGTTAGAAAAAAATGAGTTTATATAACTAAGTATGCAATAGGTGGGTTCAGTGTTGAAAGACACAAGGCTCAGATAGTTGCCAAAGAATTTTCTCAAGTTGAATGGATTAACTATAATGAAACCTTTGCCTCGTATCCAAAATGAATTACATCCACCTTCTTCTAGCCCTTGTTGCCTCAAATAAATGGGAGGTCCATTAGATGGATGTTAAATCCACCTTCTCACATGGGGATTTGCATGAATAAATCTAGATGGAACAACCTCTTATTCATAATGACACTAGCCTTGTTTTATACCTTAATAAATCTCTCTATGGTATTAATAAAGCTCCTAGGTCTTTGTATGCTAAAATAGATAACTTTATTCTTGACATTAGATTTTCTCGATGTCATTTTGAACCCAATGTCTATACCAAGTAAATTAGAAACCATATCATAATACTTTTTCTTTATGTTGACGACCTTATTCTCATGGGTAGTGACACCAAAATTTTAAACCATGTGAATTCCAACCTTAAGAAGAAATTTGATATGATAGACTTACATTATTTTCATTATTTCCTTGGCCTCTAAGTATCGTAAACCAAGGAAGGGATTTCCCTTTCCTAGTCTAACTATGAATGTGACCTTCTTTGACAATTTTACATGGAATATTGTAAACCAACCACATCTACCTTCTAGTATGGCGTCAAAATTGTTGCCACCTATACTACTCCAAAGCATATGCCACTTTGTACCGTCGGTTAGTTGTTATCCTTTTATACTTGACTCATTCCTATATTGATATTTCTTTTGTTGTCGATCTTGTTTCATTGTTTATGCAAACATCCCATGAGATCCATTGGAAAGCAAAAAAAAGAATACTTCAGTATATCCAGAGTACAGTTCAGTTTGGAATACATTATAGTTTAGGAGGATCTCCTTTGTTGGTTGGTTTCAAAGACTCTGATTGGGATGGAAACCCTGATGATCATCCGTCTATTGTAGGTTATGTTTTTAGTCTTGGTTTTGGACCAGTCAATTGGGATTGTAAGAAGCAACAATCTCTTTCTCATTTTTTATTAGAAGAAGGGTACTAAGTAACATGTAATGCAAGTCAAGAAGCCTTGTGGCTTTGATATATCCTTTCATATTTTGGATTCTATTAGCAACATCTGACGACACTCTTGTGTGATAATCATAATGCCATCAAACTCACCAAAGATCCATTTCAACATCATCACAACAAACACATTGAGCTACACATGCGGTTCATTAGAAAACTTATTGAAGATCACATTATCAAAGTGCTCTTTTTCCTTGCAGATGATCAAGTTGCATACATTTTCACAAAGTCTCTTATAGAAGAAAATGTTTCTAAACTTTGATCTATGTTAGTAGTTTAGGAAGTTTTCATTAAGGGGATACATGCTCTAATGCCTCCTTCCCTCTTCTATTGTGTCACATTTGTAAATCCTTCAATCCAATCCCAAGTTGTTTTTAAGGTGCGATGTTAGGATATTTAGACATAGTCAGGAGTTAGTTAATATCAACTTTATATAATGTGTCATTAGGTAAAGTGTGTTTCTTTAGTATTCATTAGTATGGATTTGTCGTTATCTAATCCAACAATCATGATATGTTCTAGACATAAAGTGATGTGACGATTCATAATCTTCTCAATACTAACAACTATATTGATCCATGTCTTAACACCCAATTGGTCCATGGTATCTATTTAAAGAGCATGGAGGGTCATTTGTTGAAGATTGATTGTGAGAAACTCTTGGGTAATTTTTTTTCCTTTTGCATTAACATACTGGCTCAAGTGGCTGCATTGGTTGAGGCCATGCACTGTATCCATCCTTGAGGGTTTTAACCACATAATGCACTAGTGCACTAATCTTTGATTTGTTTGTGTGAGCGGTTTCTTAACGTTTTAACTTGTGTGGAAATACCTTGTTTTGTAGAGCATTATAATCTCTTTTCAATTTATATGATTTGTATAATAACCTAATTTAGATGCCAATATATGCATTTGTATCGCGCTCATGAGCACTAACACTTTCTTAGTATGATGAGAGAATTTATTTTCATCAAAGGAATTGATAGTTGTGTTCTTTAGTAGACAATCTAGGTTTTAAAAACTCCTTGAGAGAGATCTATTAAATCTTGTGGTGAATTGAATGTTTTAGTTTTAGACTGTCATTCTTATTATACGACAACATCATCAAATCTCTTGCCTTGTTCAGAATGACATGATAAAATCAATTCCTAATATAATAATCCAACTTGACCATGACTTTCAAAGTGATGCCATAAAAAATGGTTTGCTCAGTATTATTATTCTTATACCATGCAACTATGCAACATAGTTATCAAATTGATGAAAACCCTACAAATTTCTCATTTTTAGGGGGTAAAAAATTCTCGAAATTTGACCCAGATGAAAAAGTGGTGTTAGTAGTATCACCATTTTTTTACTTTTTTATTTTTTTTACTTTTCAATATCAATGTAATAATATTTTTGCAAGATTTTTTCTGAAACTTTTTTTTTTTTTGGTTTTCTTTTAATAATGGTGATATTAGTATCATCATTGTTTCGAGAGGCTATTTTTTAAAACAATTTCAATGTTGATGTAGTAATGACATTTTTTTTTTTCTTTTTTCAAGTTTTCTTTTCCTTCTAAATGTGACATAATAGCTCTAATTTTTTATATCATGTATTCTCTCTTTTCTTGTTTTCTTTTGTTTTTAGTGATTCAAGTATCACCAATTTATTTATAACGGTTATATATCAAAAAATAATAATTTAAAGAAATAGATAGGCACTTACTCAAATCTCACCTTAATTTCCTTAATTCTACAAAACTTAATTGAAATATTACCTTAGTCTTACAAGTTAAAGAAGAAATTTCATCAATTTCACAAAATTTTAAAAATTATGAAGGTAATTTCCTTTAATTTATCAAAATTTAGTGAAATTTTAATGAAATTCTAGTGAACATTTAGGAAAATTTTGCCCAATTTTGTCCAAAGTTTGCAAAACTTCACCAAATTTCATGAAATTTAATGCATTGAGAGAGGGGGATGATTCCTAGAGTCATCCCCTACCCTAGGAGATATTCCCAACATCACCACCCATCCCTCCATTGGTAAAATTGCTTAAAATTGTCCAAAATGTGGCTAAATTTGCTTGAATTTGGCGTAATTTGGTGAAATTTTTCCCGTTTTATTTACACCCACCATGCTCCACTCCATCCCACCCCCACCCATTCATGATTTAAATTTGAATAAATTTGATAATATATAACATTTTTTCAAATTTGATTGAAAA
>WSFP011387264.1:0-28614 GCA_009831015.1 Picea engelmannii | reverse complement strand
AGTGGATATTTCACCACTGAGTTGCTCACAAGGGTTTGTACAGCAAAACCCCCAAACTGAATGCTCAAGAGCAATAGCAAATGCTAATCCAAAACCAGAATGAGTAATAGGTGCACCCCAGCCTCTTACTTATACTTTTCCTTGTAATTCTCTATTGAGTTAGGTTAACTCCCAGGGTTAATCTTCTATTCTTCTGTTGAGTTATCTTTTACTCCTTTCCTTTTCCTTTCTTAAGTCAACTTAAAAATATAACTTTTAACTTCTTGACTTTTCCCCCCTTCAGTGTGAGACTATGACCTAGTGGGGGTGCCCAGGCCACTGAGTCTCCTCATTACCTCTATAAGAGGTGGGGGACATTACAGAACTTGATACAATGTTATTTCATTATAGATATTGTTGGAACAAATATTGAAATTTTGGCTTTCGGTAGATTAGTAGGAAAACATTTATAGTGTTTATCTAACGAAAGTGCAGACTTTCGGTAGCTTAAATCTCAGGTTTCATATGCCCTTAGCTCCTGAAAGTGTAGATGTGTTTTTACCCAGAAATCAAGTCATGAGGAAGCACAAAAATAATGCAATAAACGACAATAAAATCGCTATAATAAGGTTTTACATAAATGCCACGTCACCATTTTGAGTTTTTGGCAGTCGGGGGTTCGACCGACATAAAGATTTTGACCATTTCTCCGTTTCCCCGAAAGCCAAAAGACAAAATTGGGGTTTCGGGACCTTCGGTGGATTATGGAGCTTTGAAATCACACTGTTAGCTGCCGAAATCCAGGACTTTCGGTGGCTAAGATACCCCTGTTTTCGGCCTATTAGCCACCAAAATCGCAGGTTTTTTCCAGTGACAAAACTGCCTTAGAAAAAATCAATTTTCTCAGTCGTGGAGAGGTTGTTTTCTGTGTTTGAATAGTCGATCGACATCTACATATCCTAATATTTCTATTGGTGTCTTCATAATTTCTTTTGGATCTTGGGAAGGAAGTCAAAAGTCCCCCGAAAGATGAGGTTCATTTTCAGAAATGTGGCATTTTTTACTGTGTTGAGTCATCATTTTCAAATGATGATTCTGAGCAACTGGTGTATCATTTTGAGAAATGTTCATAGGATTATTTTCCTAACACATCGTAGATCAATAGCCTCTCTCAGTTTTCCTACAGGTGTCACATCTTGGGAGAATCGAATCCATCTCCGAGCCCTAATTTTCAGATCTCATATTTTCCTGTTTTGACAACTGTCTGTAAAATGAAGATCTGGGGAAAATAGAAACAGATCTCAGGGAACTAAGAGAGTTTTTTTCTCAAAACAAACAGATTCACAAAATCCTCTTTCATTTTGTACACAACTATCATGATTCAAGAGATACAGAACCATAACCACATCCCCAATGTTCAACAGTTTGGCCCATTTTCTATGGCATAAAGTTTCTGAAATTGATGGTAATTGTTGTTATCTTTTGGGAGGAAATTCAACCTCCTAGGGAGGATTTCGACCTCAATACCTACATGAGATACCTGTTCATTTCTAGAGGGATTTATTTTGTAATTCGAATCATTTTTCAGTTATTTAAAAGAGGGTAGAAGGCTTATATTATTGTATCTTCTTGAAGACAAAAAAGGGGGGAGACAACCCGAGGGCCTTTTGGAGGTTGGGTTTGTAATGCATTCCTTTTCAACAAATATAGAACAAAATGCCAAGAGATTCTACACCTTCTCACTGTCTAATTCTGTCTTCTTCCTGTGTTATTTTTTCTGAAGTTTTCATTACTTTTGTTTCTTCCTTCCATTCATTAATTCAACTTGTAATGGTTACAATTCAGTGATGATTCTTCTATAGCTAATTTAAAGCATTCCTTAAAGTGTAGTTTTTTCTCTGTTTTGTTGTGAGTAGAACAAGACCTACATCTTAATTTTTTTTCCTTATTTACAAGTTTTATTTGTTCATAGCTTTTCCTTTGTCTTGCTATGAGTGAGACAATACCTGTGTTTAGATATTTGAAGTTTGGTGTTATTTCTTCTATTGAAAGGAAGACCAGATTTATCAGAATTAGATACCTAGCTTTTTCTTTTAGTTTTGTTCATCCCCTATCTTCTATCCATCCTCATGATTTTGAAATGAATTTAGCAGATGAGGTCATGCCTCTTCGTTTTTTATCTATAAATGAGTGAAAGGCCTATTTCAGACCTAGTTCTAGAAGCCTCCTATGACTGATCAATCACCAAAATTTATTTCATTTAAAATGTGTTAAGGATTGGCTCTATTATAGCCTAGAACCAACTCTTGTGACAACAGAGATCATGGATAATATAATAGTGAGCTTGGATGTTTCCATTACAATAGATCCTTTGTGGGATGAGGTCAAAGGATATTTGAAGCATTTTGAGACAATATGTTGGAATACTGAGAGGGGGGGTGAATCAATATGATCATAATTAGTACTTTTAATCACGATATAAAAGCTCCAATGAATATTCTAAGAATTCAAAATATCATCAACACCATAAACATTGCATAAACATAGTACACCAGAATTTTACGTGGAAACCCAATGTGGGAAAAAACCACGGAATTATTTTATTATTAACCAAAGAGTACATCCATTGGAAGAAACAACTTCCTATTTCCCTAGCTACAATTGGAAGGAGGCTCCAACCCCCTATTTATAGGATGCAACCTGAAGGAAGCTACAACTCCCTAATTTTTTGGCTCCAACCAGAAGGACGCTATAACCCCTTTCCTTGCAACGTCCAACCGCCCTGAAATATAGATGTAGGCCAATTTGTCACTACCTTTGTGACTAATAACCTATTGTTGTTATTTTGTATTATATTTATGCTCCTACTTATATCAAAATCTCATCAAGACTGCAACCACACACTCCTCATACCAAGATCCACAAGATAATTCTCCAAATCAATTTCTTATGAATCACTAAGACATACCTATTCCTAATTTTTTCAGAATACTCACCCTAACACATACATGAATACATACCTTCAATCCTATAGCTAACCTAAGATTCATATCCCTGATCTTCACAAATTTTCCTCGAAGGTCTGCGACTGTGTATTTTCTTCTCGTAGGTATCCGCATTTTTCCTCACTGCATCACATGGATGTGCTCACTTTTCCTCTTGAAACCTGTGTATATACCCAAGGAATTCTTGTATGAAACCCCTTATTCATACTCTCTGCTCCTGCAAACTTCTTAATTTACTGGACTTCTATGTCTTCGACTCATAGCCTCAGATATCCAACCTGTATTCTTAGAAGTGATTTGCAATTGACTCTTCTCTGTGTTTTAAAGAGAAATTTCTTAATGACATGCAACTGCCATGCAACTCATGATGGCATGCAACCTACATGAAAATCACATACAACTTTTTATATTCTATTTAATACTCCTTTACTTCAACATGCAACTTTGTTCAAGGGTTGACATCAATGACAACCAATCTTCCAATATCTAAACTTTCGACAATTAATCTTTTTCGATAATTAATTAATCCCTACAATAATTATTTTTTTTTCAATAATTAATTAATCCCTTCAATAATTGATTATCCCTGCAATAATTAATTAATCCCTGCAATAAAATTTTTTTTTTTCAATAATTAATTAATCCCTTCAATAATTGATTATCCCTGCAATAATTAATTAATCTTTTTCGATAATTAATTAATCCTTGCAATACAACCAATCAATTAACCTTTCAACAATCTCCTCCTTTGGCATTGATGGCAACACTTAGACACAACAATGGCAACACTCATGCTCATGTTGGTTCCCCCTTTCTTCATGTGTTGGCTCCCCCTATCTTCATTCCTCTTCTCCCCCCCTTTGAAATCAATGTAAAAATATGTCTTCTCCTTGGGGTTTCTTCCCCTGTCAGTAATCCTATGATCTGTACTGATTTTTCTCTTCATGGTGCTTCCTGGTGTACATCTCTGATAAAAATCATTCAAAAAACATTCAAGTATTTATAAAATCATTCACTGTGGGGCTAAAACTATTCCAAGTTTCTATCGAATATACTCAAAAGTCTCCCTCGAAAGAGGTTTGGTGAATATATATGCAATCTTCTCTTTTGTACCAACATACTCTACCTTGATGTTCTTCTCTATAACCTATTCTCATAGAAATTGAAACTTGATCGGAATGTGTTTCTTCTTGGAATGCATCACTGGATTCTTAGAAATACTTATAGCACTAGTATTATCAAAGAATATCAGAGTAGGCTCGTCATATTCCACTTGTATGTACTGCAAAGTTTGCTTCATCCAAAGAACCTGTGTACAACATGTTGCTAATGCAATACACTCTACTTCTATTGTGTACAATGATACTAAAGATTATTTATTGTTCAACCAAGATACAAGATAATCACCCAAGTTGAAGGTTGCTCCACTTGTACTTCTTCTATCATCAACACTTCCTTCCCAATCTGCATCTATGTATGCAACTAGAGATATATCATTCCCTTTTGGATACCATAATCCATAGTCTTTTGTACCTTTGAGATATCTGAAAATTCTCTTTACTGCCATAACATGTGTTTCCTTCAGTGCTACTTGAAATATTTCCACTTGTTCAGATGATTTCATCACATCCATTCTTGATGCAGTCACATAGAGTAAATTGTCAATCATCGATATGTGGAGTCTCTAATTTGCATCCTTGGATATATCATCTTTGCTCAATTTGCAACTGGTTTGCATGAGAGTACTTACGAGCTTATGAGAGTACTTATTTGATATACTTGGTCTGGGAGATGAAAATACCTGTATCTAGCTGACATATACAGAGTCCTAAAAATAAAGACAACTAACCAAGTAATGACATTTTGAATTCATTCTACATGTATTTAGTAAATTTCTGACTCATCCTATCATCATTATTTCCAGAAATAATTTCATCAACATAAAATTCCATTATCAACAAATTATTTTGATTTACCTTTATGTAGATATTGTTGTTTGCATTTACTTTCTTGAACCCTTGTTGTTGTAGATACATGTCCAATCTTGAATACCATGCTCTGGGGGCTTCTTTGATTCCATATAGTACCTTCTTCAATCTGCAAACACAATCTTCCATTTCTAACAGTATAAATCCTTCTGGATGTTCGATGTAGACTTCTTCTTCTAGTTCCCAATTTAGGAAGGTTGATTTTACATCCATCTGATATACATTGATTTTATTCAAACACGCATAATCCAAGATCAATCTGACTGCTTCCATTCTGGAAATTGGGGAAAAATTTTCTTCAAAATCTATTCCTTCAACCTGAGAATATCCCTTGCATACTAACCTTTATTTATTCTTGGTTACCTATCCATCCTCGTTCATCTTGTTTCTGAATACCCATTTTGTTCCAATCACATTCTTATCCTTAGGCCTTGGAACAAGTTCCCATGTTTCATTCTTCTCTATCTAATCCAATTCGTCTTCCATAGCTTTGATCCATTGTTCATTAGTGATAGCTTCTTCAAAATTGTTGGTTTCAATTGTGGAAAAAAATGATAAATGTATTTTTTTTGGTAAGTGTAATTTCCTTCGGGTTTCAACTCCTACATCTTTATTCCCAATTATCTATTCTAATGAATGATTTTTCTGCACTCTCCGGCTAGGATTTTTGGGAGATATCTGAAGATTTTGTTGGTCATATTTATTTTGCTCTACTTCTATCTTTTGTTCTTCTTCTTACGATTCTTCTTCTTCTACTTCTTCTTCCTTCTCTAATGAGTCTTTTTTCTTTTCTTTGGACTTGTGTACACTAGCCTTGTCAATATGAACATTGATGTTTTCCACTATTCTATTGAGTCTCAGATTGAAATAATTGTATGCCTTGATTTTTCTTGAGTACCCAACAAATATGCCTTTGTCAACTCGGGAGTCAAATTTTCAAATCCTACCATCTTCTCTTTTGATGTAGCACTTTCTTTCAAACACTCTAAAATGCTTCACATTTTCCGGTCTTCCTTTCCATAGCTCGTAGGGAGTCTTATCACTATTACTTTTGAGCATTCCTTTGTTAAAGATATGAATTGTTGTATGTACTTCCTGTGCCCAAAATATGTCACCCAAATTTGAATATTTCAACATGGTTTTGGCCATCTCTTGTACTGTCATGTTCTTTCTTTCAGCAACTTTTTTTTGTTGAGGTGTCCTGGCTATTGAGAATTTCCTTTTTATCCCATGTTCACCATAAAAATCCATGAATTACTTCGATGTAAAATCTCCACCATTGTCTGATCTCAGGCATTTGATTTTCAAGTCTGTCTATGTTTCAACCATCTCTTTGTATATCTTGAAGTTCTCAAATGCCTCTGACTTCTTCTTAATAAAACAAACTACAATCATTCTTGTGTAGTCATCAATTAGCAACATGAATTATTGTTCACCATGTAATACATTTGTCCGTGTTGGTCCACATAGATCAATATGTACAATCTCCAATGGTTTCATTGTTGATTACTCCTTTGATTTGAACTTGGTCCTGGTCTATTTTCCCTGTAGACAATGCTTACATAGATTATTCATTGGCTTTGAGTTTTCATGCATTTCTCTTATTGCTTCCTTTCTATTGATTTTGACAAAAATTTCAAAGCGCATGTGACCCATTCTTCTGTTCTAGAGCCAACTTTCATTTTTCTTTCCTAAACAAAAATTTTCCTTTCCAATTTAATTCAAAACATATATGTTGTTTGGAGTCCTTACAGTTGTTGACACTAACCTGCATGATCCTTCTCTTATTATTTCTCATTTCTATGAGTCGAACTGAAGTGTGTGTCCTTGATCACACATTTTACCTACACTCAAAAGATTATGCTTTCAACCAGTAGAACATTTTATTCCATTGCATATTTTCTTCCAAACTTAATTGTGCCTCTACCTATAATTTTCGTTGAATGCTTATTGCCAAATGAAATTGATCCATACTTTTCTTTCTTCAAAGTTAGAAACCCATTAATGCCACTTGTCATATGCTTTGAACAACCATTGTCAACATACCAATAAATTTTCCTGTGTTGGGCTTGTAGATCAAGCGATCATTGATTTTTCTTTCTTTTCCATATCCCTTGTGGTTCTGATATATGACTGTTAATGTTCTTCTTTGATTCCATGGGTGGAATATTCAATCTACAATTATTCGTAATGTGACCAAAATTGTTGCATTTGTAGCATTCTACTTCATCACTCAATGAACCAAAATGTTTTTGGTTCTTGTTGTATGCTACATAATATCTTCTGGGGTAACTGGCATTGTTGTTTTTGTTCTTGGAATAGGCTCTGCAGTTTACAAATTTATGTTCAAAATTAGCATAAATAAAACAATGACCATAAAAGAATCTTTGATACCTAGGACTATAAGATCATCTTTTTGAAGCACTCCTTCTAAATTTATCTTCTTGAGTCTTCTTTACTTCTGGAATGTTCTTCTTTGGTGGAATGCATTCTTCCTTATTGAATTAATCTCTGAAAATATCTACATAGCTTCTTTGTTCTACTTCATGTTTGTTGGAGTTAATTAACACACACATAGGATTTATTTTTCCTAATTTTTCCCTTGTTTATTAGTTATAATTAGTCATTATCCAGTCTCCTATAATTTACGAGAGAATATTCCACCTGTAGAAAATTCTCTTTCAGTTGACACTTCAGTTTGACTAGTTGAGTTGAGTTTAAATGTTGCATTGGTTTTGTCACCATGCAACATTGGGATCATAACCATGCTAATTCGACCTTTCCTTGATATCATCACCATAGTGGCACATTAGCCTTGATTCCATGAGTTAACTCCTCACTACTCTTTATTCAGTTAGTTAACTAAAGACTAGTTGACTAGTTAACTCAACTAGGTGGAAGTTCACTCCCGTAACTGCTTGAGAGACTAGACTAGGTGGCCGTTCACTCCCATAATTGTTGGTGTGTCTCCATATCACTCTATACCACCACTATGGCACATTTTTTATCCTCCAGTGGAACTCATTGAGTTATACAGATTATATCATGTGTAAATTATTCATTATTCGTAACGGTTAATGAGAATTTTTTCATTCTTTTCTCTCCTTCTTCTTCTTTCTCCAATTCTCTCTGCAAATGTGTGTATTATTGTTTATATAGATCTATTATGTGCAGGTTTATAACATTTACATGGTATGAGAGCCGACAGACTTCTAAGCAAAAGGTACACCAAAAATTTTTGCAGGTACAAAAGATTGAAGACAATGGAAAGTTGGAATTCCAAAAAGAATTCATTCCTACACCTTACAAATATTTTGCATGGAAGGAGAAAATAGCCATACATATCTGAACTATAGGGTTGTACAGGTTAACCTTGAATACAGATATAGAACTGACATCAGCCATAGAAAAATCCAAGTATTTAAATCGCATGGATGAGGCACTCAGAACAATTTATAGTCTTATTTATCCCGATCTCCTTTTTCACATATCTTCCTGTAAGACTCCCAATGAAGCCTGGACCACCTTGGAAGGGATATTTGGAAAACAGGATGAGATGAGGGGACACATGCTGGAGGTAGAGCTGCTCACATTGGATCCAAAAAGCTTCGACAATATCCAATATTTCTTTACAAAATTCAAGGATTTACTGTCGCATCTCAAAGCTTGTGGGGTTGATAAATCGAAGGAGGAGAAACAAATGGTTCTCACCATTCTCTCCAATATTGGTCCTAAATTATATGTATTCGTATCCGCATTCCATAATGTCATATTTTCATCTGGAGCCAGCTGGAAGATGCCTTCTCTTGAGAACTTTATCGAATCCCTGACACAAGAGAAAACCAATATCATCAACATGGGCACAATCAAAGGCCCAAGGGCGCATGCACTCATTGTGCATGATGGAAGCCACATATATCATAAATCTAAAGATAAATATAAACATAAATCTCATGCACATTCGAAGAAGGAAGGGTACACAAAACCCTTCACCGATGCCTCCAGATCCAAAGGAGAAAAGGGAAGAATAGGATCAGAGAAATGCACGTATTGTCACAAAGGATTCCATCCATAATCTGCATGCATGAAAAAAAAATAGATATGATGTCTCAAACACTTCAGCAAAACAACCTTGGAGATCGCATCCCCGAGGGTGCAAAGAAGAAGAAGGCAGAAGATCTGAATTCCAAGAAAGGCAATTCTAGCCATGCCTTGATTATAATCAACTCCTCTCTCAATGCTTGGATCGTAGATTTAGGAGCATCACATCACATGGCTTCCTTGGAAGAAATCTATTCTTCATTGGATGCATGCAAATATCCTCCTATTCTTATGGGGGACAACTCTTCTGTCGAATTCACCGGCAAAGGAAGGATTGAACTCACCAATGGAAGCTTCGAGAATGTGTTGCATGTTCCCAAACTTTCTCTCAACCTTCTCTCTGAGTATCAAATGAAGAATTCTAACACCAGAAAGAAAGTAATCTTCACACCAAACTCCATGGACATATAAAACATGCAAACCAACTCCAGGGTTGCAACCGATGAGGTAAATCATCAGTCTAGATTGTATATATTTTCTGAATTCATTGAACTTGATTTTGCTTTACTGCTTACTCATGCTGATGAAAGTAGTAGGATATGGTAGGAAAGGTTTGGACATTTGAATTTCATATACATGAAAAATCTTATCAAGAACATATTAGTTGATGGTCTACCAGACATCCATTTCTCCAAGGGAGTATGTGAGGGACGTGTTCTCGGAAAACACCCTCAAGAGAGATTCTACCAAGGAAAGTCTCAGCGAGCTTCTACACCTTTAGATCTGATCCACAATGACCTTATGGGTCCTTTTACACATCCGTCCATCAGAAAAGTGAGGTTTGTTCTCATTTTTGTTGATGATTTCTCACGTTTTACTTGGATCTACTTTATCAGGAAAAAATATGAGGTCTTTGAACACCTCAAAGATTTCAAATCCTTGGTTGAGACATAGTCCAAAAATAAGATCAAATTCCTCTGAACTGATAACATGGGAGAGTATGTAAATCATGAGATCCATAATATTTTCCATGACACAGGGATCCAGTTGCAACACACAGTTCCCTATACTCCGCAGCAAAACAGAGTTGTTGAGCGGAAAAATAGATCTCTAAAGGAGATGGCATCTTCCATGTTGCATGCAAAGTCACTACCACAGAGACTATGGGCTGAAGAACTTAATTGTGCAACATACATCCAAAACATATCTCCTCATATATATGTCAAGGATAAGACCCCCTACTAGGATTGGAGCGGCCTCAAACCGGAAGTGACCCACTTTTTCATTTTTGGTTCACATGCATGGGCCCAGATTCCCTCTGAAAAGAGGAAGGCACTTGATCCACAGAGCACTGAGTGCATTTTTGTTGGATACCCGGAAAGTGTGAAGGGATATCGGCTTACTGATCTTTCCTCGGACCGACTCATCATTGAGCGAAGTGTCCAATTCGAGGAAATTGTCTCGCATGTACCTCAGTAGCCGCATGCAGACACTTCACTCTTCCACCTGTTTGAGATGATGAGC
The DNA here is from genome assembly GCA_009831015.1 of Picea engelmannii. Classification (NCBI taxonomy): domain Eukaryota; kingdom Viridiplantae; phylum Streptophyta; class Pinopsida; order Pinales; family Pinaceae; genus Picea; species Picea engelmannii. Next base: position 18,077 of record WSFP011387264.1, on the reverse strand, counting down.
ATGCACATTCCGACTCTTCTTCAGAAGAGATTTTTTATTTATATGACTCTGATGATTCAGATTTAGAGTTAGTACAGTTGGATGTAGAGTCTAAGCATTCAGATGCAGTTGTAAAGCAAGAGTAGAGGCCCAAGTGGGCACAAACTACTCTTCAGGCTGCAAGGGATCTCATTGGTGATCCAACCAATACTAGGAGGACTCGATTTTATTTCGAGGAGCCTCCTATTGCACTCACTTCCATTGAACCATTTCCCTCCAGAAATCTTTTCTTGGTTCAGTCTTCAAATCCAAAGTCTTATGGAAAGGTTGTTGGAAATCCCTTTTGGGAATCCGCCATGCAGGAGGAGTACAACTCCCTCCTTGAGAACCAAACTTGGGATCCAGTTCCCCTTCCTTTTGGGAGGAAAATTGTCAGATGAAGATGGGTCTACAGGACCAAGAGCACATCGGATGGACAAATCAACAGATACAAATCCAGGATTATCGCCAAAGGCTTTCAACAGGTTTATGGTATTGACTATGATGATACCTTCACCCCAGTAGCGAAGATGGATTGCATACAAATGACACTTTCCATTGCAGTAGCCAAGCGATGGGAAGTCCATCATATGGATGTGAAGAATTCATTTCTTCACAGTGATATCTCTGAGGAGATCTACATGGAGCAGCCCCAGGGATTTATGCAGGACTCATCTTTGGTTTTTCGATTGAAGAAGTCTCTTTATGGCCTCAATCAGGCTCCGAGAGCATGGTATGCCAAGATGGACTCCTACCTATTGTCACGGAACTTTGTACATTGTAAATAAGACCTGAATGTCTACATGCTCAGGATGACTGATTCACTTCTACTTTTAGTTCTGTATGTTTATGATTTGTTGATCACCGGGTGCTCGACTTCAATGATTGTTGCAGTCAAGAGGATTCTACATGAAAAGTTTTTGATGATGGACATGGGTCCACTACAATTCTTCCTTAGACTCGATATCAGTCAAGATGTATCAGACATCAAATTGTCTCAGAAAAAGTATGCACGAGATCTCCTTGAGAGATTTCACATGACAGACTGCAAGTCAACTCCAACTCCTTTCCTATCAGAAGTCAAACTTGAGGATTTCGGGGAGACTCCACTGGTTGATAGCACACTGTACAGATATAAAGTGGGGAGCTTGTTATATCTCATACACTCCATACCAGATGTCTCATATGTAGTTGGCACAATTTCCAGGTTCATGCAGGAGCCGCATGAGCTACATTGGAAATTTGCAAAGCATATCCTTCGATACGTATAGGGAAACATCACCTTTGGGATTCATTATGTAGCAGACTCTACATTAGATCTCATCGGGTTTATTGATTCTGACTGGGTTAGAGATAGCATTGATCACAAGTCCACATCTGGTTACTCACTCAATCTTGGTTCTGATCCTATCTGTTGGTCGAGCAAGAAGCAAGTTTCCATTTCTCTATCTTCAACCGAGGCAGAGTACAATGGAGTAGTTAACATAACCATTCAGGCTATGTGGATACAACAATTTCTCACTGAGTTAGGCATTTAGTTTCATCGACCGATCGTCATCTGGTGTGACAACTAGAGCACTCTGAAGTTATGTAGAGATCTAGTTCAGAGTCAGTGGATGAAGCACATCGAGATCCACATGCACTACATCTGGGACTTAGTACACAATGGGATCATTGACTTACAATTATTTCCTTCAGCAGAACAAACGACAGACATATTCACCAAGACCTTCACTGAGCAGAAGTCCCATTCTCTGTGAAGTTGTCTTCGAGTGAAGGACACAGTTTCCTAGCAACTGTAGTTCTTCTTTTTACATACATTGTACCTTGAGGGGGGGGTTTCCCATGAGGTTTTCCCTTTTTCCTCACTTTATTTTCAGTGTATCTTTTTTACTTGGGTACCTAACATGGCCTCATCGCCAGGAACCAATCTTTATTTTCACCATAGTAATGTTCAAGGGGGGTGTTGGAGTTAATTCACACACACCTAGGATTTATTTTTCCTAAGGTTTTTCCTTTTTTATTAGTTATAATTAGTCATTATCCAAACTCCTATAATTTAGGGAGAATATTCCACCTAGAGAATATTCTCTTTCAGTTGACACTTCAGTTTGACTAGTTGAGTTGAGTTTAGATATTGCATTGGTTTTGTCACCATGCAACATTGGGATCATCACCATGTTAATTTTACCTTGCCTTGGTATCATCACCAGAGTGGTGCATTAGCCTTGATTCCCTCAGTTAACTCCTCACTACTCTTTGTTCAGTCAGTTAACTGAAGACTAGTTGACTAGTTAACTCAACTAGGTGGCAGTTCACTCCATTAATTGTCTGAGAGACTAGAATAGGTGGCAGTTCACTCCTGTAACTATTGGTGTTTGTCCAGATCACTCTAGACCACCACTATGGTGCATTGGTTATCCTCTAGTCGAACTCATTGAGTTATATAGATTATATCATGTGTAAATTATTAATTATTCATAATGGTTAATGAGAATTCTTTCATTCGTTTCTCTCCTTCTTCTTATTTCTCCAATTCTCTCTACAAATGTGTGTATTATTTTTTAGCTATATCTATTCTGTGCAGGTTCAACACATTTACAATGTTTTGTTTTCTTGGAGCTCGACCCTGTCTCGTTTTGTACTTGATTGTATCCTAGTATGGACCTATCATCTGATGATATTTGACTATTGATGATTTGATCCAATATTTTGGTGCTCTTCTGTTGCATATACTTATTCTGAAGATCTTTCCTTAAAGAGACTACTTATGCTTCCAATTTTTCGATCATTTTCTCCTTTTCTTCTACTCGACTTCTAATAATCTGTTCAATTCTTTTGTCTTCTTCTATTTGAATTTTTAGACTCAAGATCATCTGCTCTAGTTCTTCAAAGTTACAATTATGAGATCCCTCTTTCATTTTTAACTCTTCCTTGAGTAACTTTTTTTTATTTCTTTCATTCATGAGTTCTTCTAATGAATTGATTATCTCTTCTATGAGATCAACTTCACTATCCAATCCTTTAATAGTGTTAACTACTTCGTCAACTTGTAGAAGGTAGGCTGCAATATCTTCATCTTCCTTCAACTTCAATTGTTCAAACTTAGCTCTGAAAATTTGAAGCTTAGCTCCCTTTACCTTGGCATATCCTTCAAAAATATTTTGGAGTGTATCCCAAATATCCTTTGCACTATCAAAATGCATAACTTTGAAAAATATTGAATCAACTAGACTGCTTAAAATAGTACCTTTATCCTTTGAGTTGTTTTCCCTAAGTTTCTTTCCATCTCTGTCAATTGGGGGAGTGGCTAGTGTTTTATACCCATCTACTACCGATATCCAAAAATCAAATCCATGTTCCTGTAAAAATGTTTTCATCCTTTTATTCTAGAAGGTATAGTTATGACCATCAAACCTTGGTGCTCCAATCTTAGCATATTCCATGATCTTCTTCTAGTGGTTAGACTACTTCCTAAAGGACCTGCTCTGATACCAATTATTGGAATACTGAGAGGGGGGGGGGTGAATCAATATGAGCATAATTAGTACTTTTAATTACAATATAAAACCTCCAAGGAATATTATGAACATTCAAAATATCATCAACACCATAAACATTGCATAAACACAGTACACCATAAATTTATGGTGAAACCCAATGCGGGAAAAAAACATGAAATGATTTTCTTATTGATAAAAGAGTACATTCATTGGAAGCACCAACTTCCTATTTCTCCAGCTACAACTGGAAGGAGGCTCCAACCCCCTATTTACAGTCTGCAACCTAAAGGAAGCTCCAACTCCCTAAATTTTTTGGCCCCACCCAAAAGGAGCATACAACCCCCTTTCCTCGCCCCATCCAACCGCCCTGAAATATAGATGTAGACCAATATATCACTACCTATATCACTGAAAACCTATTTCTATTGTTGTCTATGATATTTCCGTTCCTTCTACCGATATCAAAATCTCATCAAAACTACAACCACACACTCCTCATACAAATATCCACAAGAGAATTCTCCAAATCAATTGCTTATGAATCACTGAGACATACATGTTCCTGATTTCTTCAGAATACTCACCCTAACACATACATGAATACATAACTTCAATCTTGTATCTAACCTGATTTTTAGATCCCTGGTCTTCACAAATTTTCCTCACAGGTTTGTGACTGTGTGTACTGTCTGCTCACGGGTATCCACGCTTTTCCTCACTGTAGCCCACAGATGTCTACGTTTTTCCTCCTAAAACCCGCAGATATACTCAAGAAGTTCTTCTATGAAACCCATCCTCTGTACTCTCAGCTCTTGCAAACTTCTTACTTCACTTGTCTTCTCTTTCTTTGACTCACTACCTCATATATCCAACCTATATTCTCGGAAGTGATTACACATAAGTGATTTGCAATTGACTCTTCTCTGTGTTTTAAAGAAAAATTTATTAATGACATGCAATTTCCATGCAACTCGTGATGGCATGCAACCTACATGAAAATCACATGCAACTTGTTATCTTCTGTTTAATACTCATTTACTTCAACATGAAACTTTGTTCAAGGGTTGACATCAACGACAACCAATCTTCCAATATCTAAAATTTTGACAATTAATATTTTTCGATAATTAATTAATCCATGCAATAATTAATTATCTCTGCAATAATTAATTAATATTTTTCAATAATCAATTAATCCCTGCAATAATTAATTTTTTTTTTATAATTAATTAATAGGTTGCAATACAATTAATTAATTAATTAATCTTTAAACACAATCTTGGAAGGAATACAGGGATAATACCATGAGAATGTAGGGAGAATAAGAAATATGGAAAATATTGTGTCATTCCTCCTTAACAGAGAAAAAAACATTATTCGGGAGAATCAACAATCAAGAAAAACAAAACAAACAATGTTAATGTTTCTCCAAAAAACTAAGAATCTTGAAAAGGAAGTATGATGTCTTTAGGAACATGAAACTGAAAGAAAAATAATTCAGGAACTAGAATCAACAGTAACAACACTTTTGGACTAGAACCACAAAGTCGGAGTAGGAAAATCACAAAGATGAAATGGACTAGAACCAATGGAAATATAAGGAAATACACCATGAATAGATGGAATACAGGATTGGAAGCTAGAAATTTTAGCTTGATCCAGTATTTTAAATGCATGTTTTTTTAGGACAATATATAAGAATTTATGGCAATTTCACTACCCGAAATTATAAGTATTTGTTTGTTTTGTATATTAGTTAGAAAGAAGAGCTATTCTTTGGTGATCTCAACAATTTGTTTGTAAATTTTGACAAATTATTTGACTATTGTGCAACCTTTTAATTAAAATTCATTATTCAATCATTTTTAAAAAAGAAAAAAGATATATCATTCCTAAGGGGCAGATCACATCAAGAATGGAATCTTGGTAAAGATATTGCTTAAACTTGGAGATTTATTTTGGCCTCAATTTGTCTTAGATTTGCATATATCTAATTTCTAATGCTAAATAACAAACAAGATGTTTTTTATGACTAGTTTTTGGGCTTCCAAGTTCCATCATAATTGGTGCACTTGTACATTAACAAAAATTAAACTAAATGTACATTAACGAAAGTATAAACCTAATATAGAAACAAAACCAACACAAAATAAAAGAAGATTAATTACTCTAATATATTAAAACCAAGTTAACATATAGACAAAACAAACGAAATAAAATAATATAGAACTCAAAAATACCTATTCTAATAAAAAAATTGAATTTTTATTTAGAATTTTAATCTATGTTACAACAGGTAGTTTATAGGTGGTTGGTGTTGCTCTTCACGAGCATGTGTTGTACATTCATCTTTTATAATTATGTGAATATAGAATAAGTTGTCTTTTCTATGAAACTGTTTATGTTTGTTGTGCGTGCGATGCAATTTGATAATATAAATATGGAAATACATGTTTTTTCTTAATTATCATGCTTGTATCTGTTTTATTCAAATTAGGAATATGTATATTTCTTCTTCTGGTATTCTTCATAAGTGTCCTCTTGAATAGATGAAAATTGAATATATTGCATCATTGGGCAACCAAAACACCATGGGAAAGTTATCATTTATACAAAGCATAATAAATGTTGTACATATATCCATAGTTACAAGACTCCAGGAGTAATTGTAATGCTTACATAATTGAGTGGGATCAGGCCCAAAATGAGTGAACTCAACTTGTCTGGTTAGTCTAATAATTGGCTAGACCATACACATGAGAACTTTATGAGCCTTGAATAACTCAATTTGATGAATGGAGAAAAATCAGTTGGCATTAGATAAATGAAATGCAGAAAAAACTATCATGTAATCAACTAAGTGTTATGATTTTTTTCATAGGGGGTTTTCAACAGTGAAAATGTCATCTGAGAAGTATTTTTGAGAACTTGATGAATATGTGAAAGGGGAAAAGTTAAAGAAATAGCAACCAATTATTGTCATTTGACATCGAGTGGCTATAAAACCTCCCAATAGATCCACACAATATGAATAAATATTAAATAACTCTTGCACATAGTCAGAGGGATGGAGAGATGCATTTACATGAGTACACTCAATAAACTCAACTCAAAATAGAAATATTTAAAAGAGGATGACCTCCTTAAGTTATAAATGTTGATTTGAAAGTTGTTGGCAAGGTGGGTGCATCCTCCTTAGGGAGGAAACCTGAAATATCTCTCTTGAAGTATGTGTTGGGAATTACCTTATTCAGGAGTTCATTCTAAGGAAATACTATACTCATAATATCTATATCATTTTGAAAGTGAAAAAAGTGTGAATCTCAAAGATGATAACATTGATTTATATTGATGGTGATATAGGGGCCATTTATTAAACTATTTATTTTACACAAATAAAAAATATATATTATTTTTTGAGCTAGAGATATAAGTCAACAATATAAAATAACAAGTCGATACAAATATAAACCTATAACTAAGAAAATAATCAAACTGAGTACAAGAAAATTTAAAATTGGAACTCAATTTTTTCCTTCCATCTGATTTATCAATATTGTTGTCAATGTTCATTGAATCAATCACTAAATCAAGCCAACATTCTACATTGCCAAGTCCGCGAAATAGGCCTTTATGCACATTGAACATTGAAAAACATCAATGTTAAGGGAGAACATAAATTGCCACATCAAATTACATTTAATAATCTCTAAAAACAATATCATTAAATAGACAATAGGAATACCTTAATGAGCTCCTCTTGGTTTCTAGAATAATTTATTCTCTATTAAACAGGGCCAACCATGTGAAGGTGGAAGTTGATTTGGCCCCTCCCTGGAATCACTGTCAATTCCCCATACCCATTCATGCATATTAATTTAAACAAAAAATGTACAACTATTTACAATTATTTTGAATTTTTCTGTTGCTAAACAAAGAACTTATGTAGTGTCCTAGAATTTCTACTTCACTATCAATGAATATTTATTAGTTTATAAAAGGCTTGTTTTCACTCTCTGAATTGATTGAAATTTATCAATATGATGGACAATTGAAAAAAAAAACAACAATGAAAAGAAAAATAATGTATTCAAATTGAATAAATATTACTTATCATTCAATGGAAGAAGAAAACATAACTATATCCTTGTGATGAAAATGTTTTAATAAATTTTAAAAGAAAATTTCTCTTAAAATTTAAAGGCATAATAATAAAACATAGGTCATAGAAACACTTACAGTGAATCAATTGAAAGCTATCTTTAATGATTTTCCTTTGTTGCTACAACATTGCATGTCATACCAAATTGTCACACTTAACACACAGATATCAAGGAACCAAATGATTATAAAAACTTAGAAGCACACATTACTCGGAATCACATAACCCAAATCATGAAAACATGAATCTTTTAATCTATGTAAATGAAACTTTTCATTAATTGTTTGTTCTCGGGCCTTGCAGCAAAACAAATTCCCTTTACATTCCAATCGAGTGCATACTTATAGTCATATCACTTGTAACCAAAAATCATTATGCAAGATACTTACAAGTCAACATAAATTACAGAAATAAAATATTTGTAGAACATAATCCCTGATTTTGCTGAAAACTATTTTCCAAGTCATTCTAACTAAATGAGTCGATCCCAATCCTTCTTTGTTGGATATTTAAAAGTCATCATTTTATTATAAGAAATATCCATGTCAGTATATATTTCATGTGTTGGGGTAATTACAAATAAATTTATGAGTTTCCATAAAAGGAAGAAGTCTTCGTCGAGAAAGTCAACAATTATTGGACCTTTTAACATTCTTGTAATTCCTCTAAATTTACTTGTATCCTCTCTAGCTTTTATCAAAAATTGTTGGTAATTTTGAAGAGAGAATATTTTTTTCTTTTTATCCCAGCATTCTAGTAAACCCTTTTCAACCATTTTCTTGTAAAGGCTAGAAAACCATTCAACATTACTTTGTAAAGGAATTAATTTGTTTTGCATTTGTTGAATTAGGATTCTTTCTGTAAAAAAAAATTCAATCTCCATGACCATGTTGGTTCGATTTTTAATTCCATTTTTACTCAATCTCTCATTTGATTTGGAATTAAGTAACTTAATAATTTTGGTAGTTGTCTCAGGTGTGTTTCCTATCTCTTGGAAAGAATATTTAACGTATTTGTCCACCTTCCTTGACAAACGAGATTCTTCATCCATTATTATGATATAATCCCAAATTTTGGTGATTTCCTTAGCAATTTTGTCCCAAAGAAAACGTTTGGATCCTACAAAATACGCTTTTCCTCGTAATTTAGCTTTCAACAACTCATAATCCTCTTTTATCTTATCCTTATCTTTTTGATAGATATTAATCTCTTTATCTCTTTCTGCAATTTGATCTCTGAGAATTTTTATTTCATCATTTTGTGTAGACACTTCCTTCTTGGATTTTTCCAATTCAATTTCTTTAAAATTTATCTTAGCTAAAGCCTTAACTAGATCGTATGATGAATCTGTAGATGCTAAATATTGTGATGATGAAGATCCCTATTTCAAAATCCAATTTTTTTCTTCATATAATTTGATATCTTCAATCATGTGAACCATTTGATTTAAAATCTGATATTTTTTCGTTGGATTGCTTGTAGCTCTAGAGTCTGCACATGATCAATATCAGACAAATGTAGATTCTTCTTTAGTATAACGATCTCATTATCTATTGCATCGGATCCTCATCCTTAGAATTTTCTCTTAGTCTTAAGAGTTTCTTCATCAAATCATCAATACTTATTTTCTTTGTCCTGGTAAGTACCTTTTCCTGTCTCATTTGTTCCTTCAATTGTTCGTTTACCTTGTGTAATTTATGCATATCAAGAGTCATATGGATGAGATCTCTATTCAACATTTCTCTTATTTTTTTGAGCAATTCCATCTTGTCAACTATATGAATTTCTTCAATATCAACTGAAAAGTTTGTTGCTCTATAATTGTCAACACTTCTAAGGTTTTGATCATTAAGTTCTAATAGTGAAAAAATAAATTTTCCTTTTTCAAAATCTAATGTAGAAAATAATCTAGATTTAGAAGAATCTTGATCAAGCTCAGGCAACAAAATTTGCTTGATCTCTATATTTTTGTCCTTCATTTTTTCATATTCTGAAAATATATATTTTTGGCTTGATTTATGAAGATTTTTCACCTTCTTGATTTTGGATGTTATCAAAGATAGATGATGGAAGAAAATCTATTGTAAAAGTAGGTTTCTTTTGAGTCTTTTCCAATGTATCTTCTATAAATTCAATATCTTCTTCTGAAATTTCCTTTGTGTTTCCTTCAATCATTTGCTTCTTCCTAGAATGCTCATCTTTTGACTCTGAGACAACTTGAATCTCTTCTAGAAAAATCATTTTAAATGATTTCTCTTGTTGTTGGGGTCTATCAATGCCAATTTTCTAAGAAAACTAAGATACATTATGTATTTTCCCCTGAAGAATCTTAGAACATCTTTCCAATTGTCTAAGATGTTCATTCGGTTCATTATCTAATCCACTTGAGGTTTTATATGGTTCTCATAGGGATTTAATTTAAACTCTGGTCCTTTGGATGATATTATTCCAAAGGGATCATACTTTCATTTTTCTCCTTTCTCAAGATTCAATCCTTGCAACATTGATTCTGCAACCTGCAAAGATTTTCTATTGTTCACAATAAAAGTTCCCACTTCTCTTTTCAACTTGAAATTAGTCCTATTTTTATTTGGAAAAAAAATGAATATCATGCAAATTAAGACTTTGCCTTATGAATTCTAAGGAAAACATACTCAGAGGAAGGAATTTGGGCAGTATGAAAGGTTTAATTTCTACTCCATATATCCTTATTTCAGTATATTTCTCGAATAAATATCAGACTCCTATTTTAATTTTTTTAGAATCATGCAAAAGTTTCTTTACTTCGGGAAAAATTCTAGGAGGAATTTCTACATGAAACTTGGTATATGATATGCCCATAAATGTATTGACAAACTCTAAAAATGCAACATTTTGTGGCTTCTTTTTTACTATCGGTGTCCAATGAATGACTGACATGGGATTTCCATCATTATCTTTAGTTTCTAAGTTCAAATTTGAAAATTCATTTGATTTGAAAAACAAAAGAAAATATACTATATAAGATTGATATGTACAGTATCTACTCAATGTAAATTCGATGAGTTGATAGTGCAGAGAATTAGCTATATACTGTGAAAAATGGAATCTATCAATTGGTTGGATTGTCAAAAGGAAAATAGACTTAAATACACCTAATATAGTGTTATCCACAATCCTATCACTGTCATATCCCAAAACAACACAAGCCATGTTGATAATTTGTTGCGAGATTGGTGAAAATATAACAGTTTCATAATTATCAAACTCTTCAGGAGGATTGTTATCTTTCTCCATTAAAGACGGTATTAAATCTTGTATGTCATGTAAATTTACTCTTTATAGACAATGGCTAAAGCTTCTTCATTTAATAATTGACCATATGTAATTTGTTGGACTTTCAACATCTCACAAATCAACTTAGTTGAAATTTCAATTAACAATGACTCAGTTCTAGAAAATAAACTCCTAGAGGATGGGACATAATTCAAAGCACACTAGTGAATAAATTCTGGGAAATTATGTTGGCCCTTGGTTATGGAAGGAAGCGAAGAACAAGGAAGGAAAGTTAAAAAGAAAGCTTCACGGGAGACACAGTAATTGTCACTGAGTCGAAGTAAGCAAAAGAGCAGAAAGGATGGAGTGAAGTACGGAAAAGAAAGCCGTTGGACGAGAAGATCAGAGGTGATAGATTAGAAAGGAAGAAGGATCATGGAAAACTCAACAAGCAAAGAAATCCATCATTGGATGCTTTGGAGCACCGCGGGATGAAGAAGGAAAGACAGGCTGGTGAAGCCCGGAAAAAGCAGGTCAAGTTGACCTAGGGTTTTAGACACCTAGGGTTTTGGTAATTAGGGTTTTGACACCTAGGTTTTGACCTAAGGCTGTCGGGGAGGCACTGTAATGTATAAATAGAGGTTGAGAGGACCTAGGTCGGAACGGTACTAGTGTTGGGTATTGATATTGATTGTTGTTGGTTGAGAGACTATTGTATTGTAAGATCTTCAGCTGGGTGCGAAGATCAAGTCCTACAGCTGGGTGTGCAGGAAGGGGGGAGACGGAAAGAAGAAGAGAGAAGATCTGTTGACTAAGACCATAGATCAGAACTGTAATATTTACCTTAATATATCATAAGCACAGTTCTGTGGACGTAGCCCTAGAGAGAGGGTGAACCATGTATATTTTGTGTTGTATATGTGATTGATGCCTGGATCTTTGTCATTGTTATACTGTTAATTGCTTTATTGTGTTAGATTAGATGTATGGCTGCGCAGAGTAGATCTAGTTGGTAAAATATATATGAATGTTGCATTATTGTTGTATTAGTTCCACTTGACATTCCCCTGGTTGTAGACATCTCTGTCCTGCAACCCCCCACCCCTCTTAGATACTTCAGGTGAGACTGCATCTTCTTCGCAGGTGTTGCCGAAAGGGCTAATAGTTAGGGCTTGTTAGTGTGCTCTTGGAGTGAACCCTGGGTCTTCCCCTGTGCCAACAAATGGTTCTATTGTCAGGACATGAATCTATGTAAAGGAATGTCAAGGTGGTTCCCATCGAAGACAAAGATTCAAAAGTGGATAAAGGATCAAGAGAGGGACTTCATCGAAGCCCAGAACAAGAACCCTATGGCATATGAAATAAGACTCCCTATATTTAGAGGAGATGGATCTGAAGATCCATATCAGCATTAGTTTATGTGTGAATCCATATGAAATATTAAAAGTATCACCGATGAAGCCATCAAGAGAACCCAATTCAAAACTACGCTAAGGGACCGCGCACTGAGCTGATACATGAAACTTGTCCAAGGACTGGCGCAACCTAAGCCACTGAACGAGATCAAGAATGTGTTGGTTGCAGAGTTTAAAAAACCTAAGTTGGAGTCACAATGTATTACAGAGCTAAAAGAGATTAAACAAAAGGTAGTAGAACCTATTTGGGAATTCAACCAGAGATTCAAGACCCTAACAAGCCAATTAACTTTTCAGATCCCCGATGAATAAAACAAAGAATGGTTCATCACTGCATTGTTACCTCACATAAGAGTACCTCTAATGAAGCAGATGATTGCATCATAGGAAGAAGATTTGGAGATCTCCATGAAGCTTAAATCAACACCTATGGGAGAATCTAGCTCAGGCATGAGCCAGATCTTGAGCCAGCTGACTAGTCTATCTCTACAGGTTGAGGACATGAAGAAGGACAAGGGGAAGGACAAAAGAGAAGATATATGGTGTGTAAGATGCAGATATGAAGGTCACGATAAGGAACATTGTCCCTTGTTCCATGAGTATTTGGCCTCAGGAGCGTCGATCCCCTTGAAGCAAGTTAACCTACCCTGGTGCGATGTATGCAGAACTAGGCATCGCCCAGGTGAGTGCTATTACATGCAGGAGTATGTTCATACACCCACAAACTTGTACTACACATTCTATAAATTAGTGGGGCATGATGATCGCGATTGTAGATCTTACGATCTCATGCATGAGAGGTCGAGGGACATATACAATATCCAAGGTGAAGTACACCAAGAAGGAAATAATGCACAGTATAATTCTCCAAGAAGATGAAGTTTCAATCCTCATGGTGGATACATAGGACGAGGACAAGGAGGAGATATGAGTCGAGGATGAGGACAAATTATCTGTTATAACTTCGCACAGCCAGGACACTTAGCAAGGGATTGTCAGAATCCTTGCACAACCTGCAATTATTATAACTCCTTCGAGCATGTCATAGAGGAATTCCCTATGCTATAGGCTAAGCTTCAGGAAAGATGAGAACCCCAACAGAACCCACAAGTACAACTGATATATGTTGAACCTCGCGGAAACGACCCTAGAGTCGATGTCATTACTCAAGGAGGCGCTGCTACAGGAGAAGACAAAGCAACACAAGAAAAGAATGCAAATGACCATGGAGTTAGGAAAGCTACATAGAAGACCCCAATGTTCGAGGCTAAGAAGGAAAGACAGATCTTTGAGGAGGAAAGAAAAGAGTTCAAAGGAGATCAAGGGTCCTCATCTAGAATGCAAATAGAAACCAAAGAGTATGGCATGCCTCGGGAATTTTATCAGTCTTCATCACCAACAGAAGAAAAACAGGTAAGCAAACTCATGGAATTTTTGTGCACTTGTGTTAAGTTGATTCAAGATAAAAGTGTTGTACAAGAATTACAAGATTTAATCAAGCAATATGAGCTAGGGAAGATAGACTCCTTACTGAATAAGGTAGTGCACCAAATTGGGAAAAGGATAAGGACACATAAATAATTACACCTGAATGCTCAAATAGGAGAATATGATATAGACTATGTGGTCCTTGACTTAGGGTCGAAGGTCAATGTCATGATGAAGCAAACTTGGGCACTGATGGGAAAACCCAAGCTGATATATTCCCCTATCAGGCTTCGCATGGCTAATCAGCAAGTTGTCAGCCCATTTGGATGATTGGAGCATGTCCCTGTGGACATCGATGGAGTTAGAACCTTTGCAGATTTTGAAGTAATTGAAATTGTTGATGACAACTTCCCTTACCCTGCATTATAAGGAATTGATTGGGCCTTCGACAAATCTACTGTCAATTTCGACTCCCATGCATGAAAATAATCATGCAACTCATTATGTATATCAAAATATAGTTTATGCAATTCATGGAGATAAAATGAAGTAATTGGGTTGAAAATTTGAAAATCCCTATCCTCTAAATCAATTTCTACTATAGATAGGGTTCTAGACTTTTTAGAACTTGAGGGTTTTGACATTTTGACAGGAAATGGGCCTTTATCTTCTTACTCGAAACAATTGCTGAAGAAAACCCTTGATTTTACTGACAAATCCGACAAAAGTATGCTCTAGAAAGGCTTGGGTGAGTTCAGGTCGCTTTCAACCTTCAATAACAATAAATAATGGAATTTTATAAAGAGAACCCAACAAATGATATTTTATTTACACACATTTTAAAAAATCATTTATTAATTGTTAATATAACATATTTAAAAATCTAATATTAATAAAACTAGTGGTTTCAGGAGCATTTGTGTGGTTTCATTTCATATTTTTGTGCAGGGTCAAGTGACAGCTTTGAATACCATGTGAAGGAGGGATGAGGTGGATCATTTTTTCAACACGTAGCATGGGTCAAATCTTTCTTATGTCACCTCGGGGGTTATGTCCTTTTAAATGTCGATCGACCTAGTTTAGCGAGGTTCGTCATAAACTATAGATCTGCGCGCTTTGTTGATAAATCACCCACTATTAATCACGATACATCTACACACAAACACATCATTTTATTAAAATTAATCACATTTCGTTTAATTAATCATATTTTGTTTAATTTATTGGAATTTATTAAAATTAATCGTATTTCGTTTTAAATATATAGAATATAGTATTAAAAATTAATAAAACATATTTTTATTAGTTTTTAATACTATATTCTATATATTTGAAACAAAATACAATTAATTTTATAAATTCAAATGAATATATACAAAGAAATCATAAATATAACTATTAAAACTAAATAAAATTTAAAACTAATATAATTAAATCTAATAACTTAGAGCCTAGATAAGGCTAAAATTTATTAAAACTAAATATACCAGGTTTATGTTAAGTGTCTTTTCGAACTAGTGCTAGCTCCTTTGTGATTCCTTGGTTCTCATTTGATATGGCACTAAGTCTCCATCTGACCATATACTATACCCGTGGCTAAATATTCACACAAAATCGTGGTTTACCACTTTTGGAAAGTGGTTTTCATAGATAGTGTCTCAGGTGGTCAAAAAATGGTATTAAAATCCACTTCTAGGGGGCATGGTACTACTAGCGTGGAACACATGTCTTAGTGGTAAGTTTATAAACCACCCTCGACACCCACACCTTTATTAACCTCTGATATTCTCTCCTATGTGAAGTCGATGAGGATACTTGATCCTTATGTTGATCAATGATCAACCTTGAACGCGATCCTACAGCCTCTGTGTACTGGATATATGATCCAACAATCCATATTTAATCTCGTTCAAATAATGATAATAACAATTAAATCTCCCCTCTACAAGGAGGATTTACCTTGATTTGATCGGTATTCTTCCAATGCAAAATATGGTACTGATCTACCACACAGTGAACTTTGATCTATCGATTCACACAGTATGACATATTTGTTTCCTAAGATGAAGAGAAATCATAAAATAAAAAAACCAATTATGCTCATACACACCATTCTATATTACAGAACTAACACAATTATTTCTGGAACACACTTGAAATTTATTTATAATATCCAAAACTTCTCTCACAACTGGCACACATGGAATTTCCCAAAACCACTCCTCCTTACTCACTTTGTCTTCCTAACCTATGTCATATTATAAAATTACTAATATATTTTGAGAGCTCTTGAAATATCTCCTACAGAACAAACTCACTCAAAGTATCTAAAAAAACCTCTATACTAGGAATTATTTCCTAAATCTCAGCAACAAACTAACAACTATGAAACAAATTAATCTTCAAGATAAATTTTACAAATATTAAATTAGGGAACCAACTCCCTTGGTAAAAATTTTGACCCCTTGGGTCAGTTCTAGAGCTTGATGTCAAATTCTCCTGTATCAGACTCCGATGAAGAAAAGAATTGTTCATAAGGCCTTCAAGGTCTACACCATACTTGGAAATCTTTGTTACGGTCATCCAAGTGCAATCCAGGTGCAATAAGGGATTTTTAGGCCACTAAATCCATATGTGTGATGATAATCAATGATCCAATCAATGATTCTATAGAGAGGATAGGTACAAGTGTCAACATTGTCACCCAAGTTTGAGTTACGAATCATGTAAGTCTAGACATGTCATTGCTAGGGAATATTACAAAAGCTTCTCCTAGTGTCCCAGATTTTGATGTTGTTGGACAGAAGGAATATCTAAATTATATCATTGAATTAATATCGTGATCATCTCCTATAGCATGTAACTATAGTTATTAATATAGTTATTTTTTTTTATAATTTTTTATGAATTTGAAGTGATGAGAGATCCTCTATGAGACTCTATAGTGTATTAGCGTAAGATTTAGGAATTTTGGTAGAGGTAGAAGAAGGTTCTTTGTGTTCAATTAAAAAAACAAAAAAAGTGAGAGAATTATGTATATATGCATTCTTTAGAGGATAGAAAGTGTAGGATGTAATGTTGGACTTAGGAAGGCAAGAGGGCGAGTAAATATATAATTCTTGATATGACTATGGATAGTTGAGAGGATGGTTATTTTTTATAGTGTTGGTTGTGTGCAATGGTAGTGACACCATTGATCAGGTCTAGGAGAAGAAGGATTAAAAAATGTAGGGTTCTATGGATGAGGAGTAAAGGCTATAGGACTATTGGGAGAACTCTAAGTGTGGGGGTTGGAATGAGAATTATGGTTTTTGGAGGATTGGAAATTATTCCACCATTGAACTTTACATTCAAATTCCAAGTCATGTTCCAAGTCCTAGTCAAGGGAAACACTTTCAAACATGGAAAATTTGAATATAACAAAATCCAATACAATGGAATTAAATTTAACAATAAATACCTCCTCTAGATATAGAACCTGGAGTTGAATGAAAATACAAGTAAACACCTCAATTTATTATTTTAATGTCTTCGTAGGTTCTTGACAAAGATGATACCATCTGGACAGTAGATTTGTGAGGTGGCTTGGATGGTAAAAATGCTATTGGAGGGTGTAAAATAATACCTCCCTAGTGGTGATACAACTAACACCTCCTCTATATATTGTTAAATTATGAGCATGATTTCTTATGCGGATTAATTCTTTTATTTTCTTCAACACTTTGATTCCATCTTAATGCACTTCAACAATACCAAATCATAATCGAATAGAAATAACTATGTAGATGAGTAAGCATGCACATAAACAACACATATACCCTAGGGAAAACCTGTATAGGGAGAAAACCCCTAGCAAACGATATTCATTTATTGCATTAATAATGTAAGATCACTTACAAATATCCACCATGAATGTTCTGCTCTTCAAGAGCTTGCCAAAATGACTCTGACCTGACAAAGACCTAAAATACCTTGTTGAAATGCACCTCTAATATGTTGCCTCTATTGTTGATATACAACATTGATATGTTGCTTTGGTATGTTGCCTCTTTATCACTGATATATGCCTCTATAGCTTCACCCTTAACCTGCATATCAAAACTGTATTGAAGAGAGGGTTAGACCTCTGCTTATATAGGCTGAATAGGGGAAGAGGAGAGGCTCAAAATAGTAACTTGTTTGCATGAGTTAATCATAACTCAGCTTCATACTTTAGTTTGAACTTAGAACTAGACTTGAGACTGGTTACAACTTAGCATTACACTTTAGTTCGAAAATAGAACTAGACTTGATACT
>ML854911.1:36402-48771 GCA_009831015.1 Picea engelmannii | reverse complement strand
CGTCTCCTTTCAACCTGGAAATCCTCACAGAGTTGTATCAGAAGATGACTTTTCCCCAAAGAGCTCAAATATTCGAGCTTTTTCTTCCCACCTCCGCTCAATTCCCTTCCACAAATCCCCCTTACTCGTCGTCCATGTTCTCCACTAAGGGAAACCAGATCATTTCTTCCCTTTGTGCTTTGCTAGGGTACTATTCCGACCAGTGGTTAGATGAGCCCATTCTGGGTTTTCTATCCATTTTCTCCACTTATGAAAAGCCCACAACCCAGTTTGATTTCAGCACCTTCTTGGCAGACAATATTCACGAACAGTTCGTGAATTTTGGCACGGAAGGCATGTTCAGATACTCATCTATACTGGTCTACATGTTTGTTTTCTTTCAAGAAGATAAATTTAGTTTCTACATGCAGAAGATGGACGCAGATGGGAGCCCTCAGGCAGTCACAGCATGGGCCTCTTTGTTGAAGCATAAATCCACAGAGTATAGCTTCAAGGCATTCATCGATCTGTTCTACCACCCTGTGGTAAGCATGTTGAGCGGCAGGCCCGAGCCTCGAATAAACGACGAAGTCCAGAGAATCTTGCATCTCTCGGACAACACAAAGATCGGGGATTGGTGCCTGTATCAAAACCACACCGAGATCATAGTATTCGGGTGCGAGTTGGCACCCTACAAGCTGCCCAAGTATGTGCCGGTAAGAATCTTTACATTAGAGTATATAAGACAAATCATGAATTCAGATGACATCCATTTTGTATCCTTGAAGAAAAAGCAACAGCTTAGAATCAAGGGGCAGATCGGCTCCTTCACTGCAACAGTTGTTGCGTCGGAGAAGAAGCGGACCGGATGCTGAGAGAGATGAAGTTTTTCTTAATCTTCCCATGGCATTATGATCCTTGCGGGATCATCTCAGAGATGCGGGTGAAGAACAAAAACATCCCGTACGTTCACGAAGCTAAGCCCGAAATTGAGAAATTCGCCAATCAAACAGTGTGGGTGCCTGACACCTTGGTCGAAGTGGAACAACAGGTTCCCCCGACCACTGTGCCACCAACTACCACGCCACAGGTCCCTAAGGAAAAAAGGCCTCGACAAGAGTTATCTCTGCCTGTCACGGAGGTATCATCTGAAGAGTTCCAGTTGCACACTAAGAGGCCCAAGACAACCACAGTTCTCAGCCCTACGGGGGAGAAAGAAGCCCCGCCTACCACAGTGGTCAAGTCTGTCATTCCACCTTTCGACTCAAGCCTACATAAGGACATCACCCCAGCAGTGCCAAAGAAATCCTCAGACTCCCCACTGGACACTCATCCAGGCAAGACTGGGCCCAAGTTGAGCATTTTCGAGAAGTACGAGCTGATTAAGAAAAAGAATCAGACCCTCACCAACAATACTTACACTCAGTTTCGGAAGCAGGCGTCGACTGCGCAGCATAGGCTGTTGTCTGCATTTGACACAGAAAAGGGCAGGATGCACATGGCCTTTCTCCAGGCGCAGGTACCAGACCCCAAGGTGATTACAGACTACAAGAGGGCCACCTACGAATTTCAGACAAAGGACGTGCACCCAGCAGATCAGATGGATCTGCACAAACAGACAAGGGAAATGGTGTTCCATACGTTGGCGCATGCTTCCGCTTCTGCAGCAAAATTACAGGTATCACTGAACAATGCTCAGACACAACTCAAGCTGGAGTGTTAGTAACATTTCTTGTCTTGGGCTCGAGAGCACCCAGATCTACAGGTTGCACGAGAAGCGCCCAAGCGCAACACACAGAAGAAGTCCTTTTCGGACTTAAAATCAAGCGAGTGGGCATTTCATTCTTCAGCGGAAAGGATTCAACGACAGAGCAGAACAATGGATTGATGGGAAATTGAAGATTAATCGAGTCGTTCCTAGTATTCAAGGGGGTGCCAATCACGATCAGTATAAGCGCAATAGTTATTTCTCGAACACGGGATTCGGGAGTTCGAAGGGCAGATCTTGTCTTTTGGTTGCGCGAGATTGCAAGTTGCAAAAAGTGCCCGGAGGGGGTCAACTTTTGCTGACCATCGCGTCTCGGGACCTCGCGAAGGGAGAATGCCAAAGTTTGATACTCCAACTCGCGAATCCGCGAGTTGCGAGAGGTGTTAGTACTTGGGCCTTAGCCGACGGTTACATGTAAAGAGCGTTGACCGGGAAAGGAGCCCGGTTTGTATCGCCATCTTGGGGAGCGAGAGTTTAAAAAGGGGAGCCGAGGGTCTTCGACCCGCGAACTCATGAATCGCGAGGTGAAAAGAGCTTTTAATGATGGGCCCATAGTATCACGAAGGTGATCTCAGCCGTCCATCCAGAGGGACACGTGGCGCGCGACCAAGCCATGTCGTCGTTTCGCCTATCGTAGTTTTGAAGCATGAGAGGCAGCCTCCTCCTTGCTGCGAGACGCGAAGTGTCGAAGGCGTCTAGGACCCGGACCCACAGTATTGCCGAGAAGATCTCAGTCGTCCATCTACAGGAGACACCTGGCGCGTGATTAAGCCGCCTCGGCGTTTCGCCCATCGCGATTTCAAGAAGCAAGAATCAGTCCTCCTTATTCGCGAATGCCGAAAACCTCCATGGGAATAAAAGTAGGGTCACGGTCCACGGTCACTCGAGAAATTAAAGGGCTAAGCAGAAGAGGGCCTGAAGGCATTGTGTCCAGTCGTCGAAAGTATCGTCACGATTTACAGATGTCGTCAGAAGCGATTTTTCTCCTGGTTTTCACTTGAAGTAAATAAAGATGTGATCGGGTGGTTGAAACCTCCTTTCGTTCATTAAGTTTGAGGTATGGAGGGTCCGGCAAGCGGTCTGATTGAAGGGGTTCTGTGTACTGATTTTTCCAGAGAATCCATACCGAAGTCCTCGATTAGACAGAGAAGTCTGCACATGCCATTTTGGCCTTTAATGTTTCAGCTACCTCCCCTACAAAGTCCACGTGAAGTTATGGAGACGTCTGACAAAGGACTTCCGCCCAAAGATCGATTGAAGAGACGTTACTCCTTATGGGGCGAGCGCGCTTCGGTTGGGCAAGTCTGCCCAGGTATATGTATTGAGTTTTTGTATTTTAAAAAGGATGGATGGTTGAGCAGAGCTCTCGGTTGTAAAGTTTTAATGAAGCACTGTTAATCTGACTATGTATGGACTTTTGAGACTTCTTGCCTTATGAATGCCAGTTTCTTTCATGCCTTTGTTTACACTGTGTTAGAGAAACTCGGAATTGGAGGATCCAGTCGAGCTGTAGTTATTATAGGATGATGTTGTAATGGATCACTGCAATAGTTGTGTTGTCTCTAATCGGTTCTTGTGATCTTTCCCAGCGCTGAGTGACTTGGAATTGGAGGGTCCAGTCAAGTCCCCTTTCAGTTTCTTGAGACTCTGAACCTAGAGGATCTTGCATTCAGAGTCTTTCTTCTGCAAACCGCCGAAAGCCTGTTGCCAAAAGTTGTTTGCTCACCTTTATTACTAAGTCTTCCACTTGTTCATCTTTTAATCAACCCACTGGCTGAAGTTAGGTCGAGACCTCCTTTGTTACTTACGTACCCGAACCAGTCCCTGAGTTAGAGTGGTATCTCCTGTTCGAGTCTCTCCCCATTTGATCACCCATCTATTAAATCGTGACATAAAAACTGATGGGCGTTGGGCTCTACTCCTGCAAGAAATCCAGGAGCGACTTCCAGCGCTAACATTTATGGCACCGTTGCCGGGGATGAAGTTAAATATTTTCCCCGAGATTGAATGACAATGATCAGCTGATTCTGAAGGTGCATCAGATATCAGAACTATTGAGATTGCTACTGTGCACCTGGAAACTCCATTGCGACGACTCTACTAGGGAGAACCTTCTCTATCAATTGTGGCTTTCAGAGGCAGACACACGCGGTCTCATCCACAACTGACCCTAGCTACACCTGTAGCTAATCTGGAGGTGATTTTCAGAAAAGGAAAGGCCTCTGAAGGAGAAACTTCCACCGCTGAACCAGGTAACCCGCTATCTCCTTCTATAGAAACTCCATTTTCTTCCCCTTGGCTTCCAAGCAGACCGTATTCTGAAGTTTCTCGCTTCCTGAATTTCGGGAGTGTTCCTGCTGAGTTTTCCCCTCCCGGTCTAGGATTGGAGGGAGAAATCCTTGTCACTCCCCTTTCCCCTGAAGTTGTACCTCGGTATAGACCCAGGACCATAGAAGATTTCCCCACTCCTAGCTTTACCACTCATCCTCTTGTTACTATCGCCTCTTCTGCACAGGGAGAAGTATCTGCTGACGCGAGCCCGTTAGTTTTCTCCCTTAACCCCCCATTTTCCCTGGAAGCTCAGTCCCAGTTTCCCCTTGCCGAACTCCCTCACCTCTGAGTTCTCCTCCACCTACTATCCCTATGGCTGGTGCTAATCCCCCCCTGAATAGAATGGACGCCATAGTCGCTGCCAAATACACTCCCTTAATACTACCTCATCCTATGAATCCTCTCCCTGCTGGAGATTACTTGAAGTATATGCCCAAGTTCACTAGGGAAGGGGACATAACTGCGGAAGAGAACTTGGCTGCTTTCTACAATTATGCAAACAACTTGAACATCAAAAATGAAGATGTCTGGATGAGAGTCTTCGTGCAGAGCCTGGATGGCGAGGTGAGGAAATGGTTTAGAGGATTGGCTCCAGGATCTATCGCTGGGATTGAAGCCCTGGATAATGCTTTCTTGAGGCAGTGGGGTGATAGGAAAGATTTCATGTATTACATGACAGAGTTAGGGTCTCTGAAGAAGATGGAAGGAGATTCCGTCTCCGACTTCTCCAAAAGATTCAATAAGATGTATAACAAAATTCCTACCGAAATAAAGCCCTCAGAGGCCTCGGCCAAAATTTCTTATGCTAGTGCATTTGGCCCTGATTTCTGTCTTTTATTGAGAGAAAGAAGAGCCACCTCCTTAGCTCAAATGCAAGATGCAGCCATAGAGGTGGAATATAATGTATTAGCAGCTGACAGGCTGAGGAACACAGCCGACGCAGACAGAAAAAAAGGGAAGATCGGAAACCTCAACTGTTGGCCCGTCGGTCCCCCACCCTCAAGTGGATGAACTGACTAGGATGGTGAAATATCTGTCTGTAGAGATGGAGAAAATGAAAGTGGAAGGGAGGCAAGCATACAAGGGCCCTCAGAACGCCGAAAACAAAGGAGGTTTCAGGAGACCAAACAACACAATTCCCCCGACTATGTAGAGAGAAAGGGGAAGAGACAGAGACGACCAGAAGATTCAGGCCCCTTTTCAAAATAATTTTGTGGCCGAGGGAGAAGGAGGGGAAACAGATGAGCTTGATCCTGAAATCCATTGATTCGGGGACACTCCTCCTTTTCCTCATCTCATCCAGTCAGCATATGAGGAGTCTCTCATGGACAGTCAACTAAATGAACTGAGCAAGGGAGACAAGGCGAGTGGCAGCTTAGGCAGATATGATCTGAGGTCAAAGAAAAAGGCTAAAGCGCCTGACGTTCCTCAGCAGTCCACCAGGACAGAGAAACTTGCCGATGAAGCAGCAGACAGTCACAGACGTAAGAGGACCCAACCCCTTTCTCCTGTTACCCAGAGTCATGCTCCCGAAATAAGAGAAATCCCAAAGCTCTCATCTTCTTTTAATTTCGAGCATGAAATTCAAAAAATCAGGATCCCTGTGCCCCTGACAGAATTGATTAAACATGAAGGGTTCAAAAAACGCTTCTCCAAGCTCTTACAGTCTGAGGCTTCAAGCCTTCCCACAGACTCCATCAATTTGCAAGATGAAAAGCCTGTCGTCATCCTAGGTCCCATGGTAGAAGACAAAGATGATTCATCCCCTCCCTTCTACACCTCCCCGAACATACATGACAAGGTACTGCACAACTGCTTGATGGAATCAGGGGCTTCTCACAACCTTATGCCCAAAACCTTCATGGAAGAGTTAGGACTGGAAGTCACCCGAGCCTATCATGACCTCTATTCCTTTGACTCCAGGAGAGTCCAGTGTCTTGGAGTTATTAAAGACCTGGTTGTGTCCTTGTTTCAGTTGCCCATGAAAAGTGTGGTCATGGATATTGTAGTGGTTGATGTCCCCCCCAAATTTGGTATGTTGTTGTCAAGATCTTGGATAAAAAGAATGGGGGGAACCTTGCAGATGGACCTCACATATGCTACTATCCCAGTGTTCGGAGGAGAGCATAGAAGACTATATAGAGAAGCCCAGCTGGCCTACATAATTAGCGATGAAGCCAACCCTACCAACCATAACATTTTTGCTTTAGACACTGATTTAGGATCCAGTGTGCTACAACTTACTAATGCTCCCGAACCTCCTCTTAAGCTCAGAAAGCGGCCCACTATTTCCCCTGAATTTCCTCCCTCCATCACCCCCGTCTGGAAAATGTTCTTTGATGGAGCCTCTTCCAGGGAAGGCGTTGGAGTTGGGGTGGTTTTCATGTAACCTGCTCAAAAAATCATATCTCTGTCATACAAATTAGAATTTGAAGCTACCAACAATGTGTCAAAGTATGAAGCTCTTGTCTCGGGATTAAGAGCCGCAAAGGAAATGGGAATTCGGGAAGTAGCAATTTTTGGAGATGCAGAGTTGGTGGTTCAGCAGATCAAGAACGCTTATCAGGCTAAGCATCCTCGACTCAGGAGTTATAGGAATGAGGTTTGGGACCTTATTGATAGTTTCTTCTCATCATTTAATATTTCTTTCATCCCAAGAGAAGAGAACTCCATAGCAGATTCCTTGGCAACCTCAGCTAGCAATTTCAAAGTACCCTTGCCGCCCAAACTCAGATATGATGTAGAGGTAAAATACAGGCCCTCCATACCTGACAACGTCAAACATTGGAAGGTATTCGAGGATGATCTCGAGGTCAAGAGGTTCTTAGAGACCGTCGAGGAATTTTCAGAAATACACATCGACCAAGACGTTGTCTTAGAGGAAGAGATCGATGGGGGTAATTTTCTGAATAAGATTGCAAAGCGTGACATTGTACAGCTGCCCAGCAACTATATTCCCAGAGGACTGGTTCCTTTGGAAAGGTTGTTTGATAAAAATGATGTGTCGATAAAGGGAGAAGTCTCGGAGGAGGACGTTGGTACTATTCAGTGCAACATTGGGACTGAGAGTGAGCCCAGGTATGTCAAATTGTCAAAGAGTCTGACAAAGGAGCAGAGGTCTGAATACATTGGACTTTTGAGGGAATTTGCGGATGTTTTCGCCTGGACATACAAATACCTCAAAACATATGACATTTCTATCATCGAGCATAAAATCCCATTAAAATAAGATGCCAAGCCGTTTAGGCAGAAGCTGAGACAGATCAATCCTATGTTATTGCCTATCATGGAGAGGGAAGTGAGGAAGTTGCTTCTAGCTCAGATCATTGTACCGCTGAGATATTCAGAGTGGGTGGCCAACTTGGTGCCAGTAAGGAAAAAGAGTGGAGAGATCTGGCTCTTTGTAGACTTCAGAAACCTGAACAGGAGCTCACGAAAAGATAACTACCCCTTACCCAAGATGGAACATATATTGCAAAGTGTAACAGGTGCTTCCAGGATGTCCATGATTGACGGTTTCTCTGACTACAATCAAGTCTCTGTTCTTCCTGAGGACAGAGAAAAGATGACATTTACCACTCTATGGGGCACATTCATGTATGCCAAGATGTCGTTTGGATTAATGAATGCAGGGGCAACGTTTCAGCACGCTATGGACATAGATTTCATCGGGGAAAGGGACAAATTTGTGGTCGTCTATCTGGATGACATCACAGTGTTTTCAAGATCTAATAAAGAACACTGTCGTCATCTCAGGAAAGTTTTCCTGAAATGCAGGAATTTTGGCATTTCATTAAACCCCAAGAAATCTTTGTTCGCCATGCAGGAGGGAAAGTTACTAGGCCACATAGTATTAGCGGAAGGAGTCGGGATTGACCCTAGCAGAGTTGAGGCGATACAAGCCTTATCGATCGCGAGGTCCAAGAAAGAGGTCCAATCTTTCCTCGGTAAAATTAATTTTCTGAGGAGGTTCGTGCCTAACTTCGCTGAGGAGGTAAAGCTTATAACAGCCATGTTGAAGAAAGAAAATGAAGTAAGGTGGACCCCTCAATCGCGACATTCCTTTGAGCAAATCAAGAAGGCCCTGACTGAAGATCCTGTGCTTATCAGCCCCAACTACTCAAGGGATTTCCTAATTTTCTCCTTTGCCTCACCTGACATGGTGTTTGTTGTTCTATTACAGGCAAACGACATTGGGCTAGAGCGGCCTATTGTTTATTTCAGCCGAGCATTGAGGGATGCCGAAGTCAGGTATGACACTATGGAGAAGCAGGCCTATGCTCTAGTAAAAGCTCTCAAAGCTTTTAGAACCTACGTCCTGCAGTAAAAAATCATCGCCTATGTCTCCTCGGCTGCTATTAAAGACATTCTTATTCAGCCTGACATAGATGGGAAAAGGAGTAAATGGATAGCCAAAATTTTGGAATTTGACCTGGAAATAAGGCCCACCAAATTGATCAAAGGTCAAGGTTTAGCCAAGCTGTTGGCTGAAGAAAATTGCCAAGCTCTAAGGATAAGTTTCATAAACGAATGCTCAGGAATTCCACAAAGTCGGTTTTCTGAATTGGACCCTCGAAGAGAGCCCCCATTGGCTCGATGTCCTTGGTATAAGGATATCATATACTTTCTGCAAGAGTTGCAGCCCCCAGACGGCCTACAAAGGAACAGAGCAAGAGCTCTAAAGCTCAAGGCAGTCAGATACTGCCTGATTGATCAAGTGTTATACTGGAAAGACCCCCTGGGGGTACTTTTAAAATGCATGAATTCACAAGAGGCCGAAATGATCATGGCTGAATTTCACAGCGACCTGTGTGGAGGACACCATTCCTGGAAGGCCACAGCCCACAAAATTCTCAGAGCCAGGTACTACTGGCCCACCTTGTTCGCTGATGTCCATAGAGGAGTTAGAGCCTGTATCCAATGCCAAAAATTTGCAAGAAAACAACAGCTCAGGTCCTTGCTGCTAAATCTCGTGGTTGTTTCGGGGCCTTTCCAACAGTGGGGCTTAGATTTTATTGGAGAAGTTCACCCCGCTTCCAGTGGGCAGCACATATGGATCCTGACTGCTACTGACTTCTTTACCAAGTGGATCGAAGCTATCCCCACCAGGAGTGCTTTCCACATGGTAATCATTGGGTTCCCGGAAGACCTCATCACAAGGTTCGGTTGCCCAAGTAAAATTGTCACTGATAACGCAGTCGCTTTCAGGTCTGACCCATTAGCCAAGTTCTGTGAGCAGGTCGAAATCAAACTAGTTCACTCCACTCCATATTATCCACAGGGAAACGGTTTAGCAGAATCCTCCAACAAGAGTCTGATAAGGATCATCAAAATATTGTTGGAAGACAACAAGAAGGCCTGGCATTCAAAACTAAAGTTTTCTCTATGGGCCGATCGAGTAGCCACGAAGAGGTCTATCGGCGTCTCTCCTTTCCAATTAGTCTATGGAGCGAAAGTTGTTTTCCCTTCTCATTTAGCCATTCCTGTAGCAAAGTTCCTCCAAGACTATTAGGAGGAGCCTAATGACATGATCAGAAGGATTCATCAGCTAGTGGAAGTCCAACAGGTCAGGGAGCAGGCAATGGACAGAATTCAGGATCATTAGCAAAGAATCAAGCAGGTTTTCGATAATAAGGCCAAAAGGGAAGGATTTCGGACAGGAGACCTGGTGCTAAAATGGGATGCTCCTAAACAGGATAAGGGCAAACACGGAAAATTTGAAGCCCTGTGGATCAGGCCCTTTAAAATCTCTGAGGTTTTCTCAAATAACACATATCGGCTGCGGGATTTGGAGGGTGAAGAAGTGTTCGGCGGCCCAGTGAATGGGCATTTTCTTAAAAAATATTTTGTTTGAGCCATCCGTGGCTCCCATGTTTTGTAAATATTGTCCTTTATGTTCTTTGTTTCTACTTTTGTTGTTTCAGCTTAGTAAATGACTCCATAGCCCAATAGTAAGGCACTGGAACTGCAAATGAGTCCTTAGAGCATCACGGGGACGGCTCTATCCCCCATGGAGCCTAATGTTAGTAACATTTCTTGTCCTGGGCTCGAGAGCACCCAGATCTGCAGGTTGCACGAGAAGCGCCCAAGTGCAACACGCAGAAGAAGTCCTTTTCGGACTTAAAATCAAGCGAGCGGGCATTTCATTCTCCAGCGGAAAGGATTCAACGACAGAGTAGAACAGCGGATTGATGGGAAATCGCATATTAATCGAGTCGTTCCAAGTATTCAAGGGGGCACCAATCACGATCAGTATAAGCGCAATAGTTATTTCTCGAACTCGGGATTCGGGAGTTCGAAGGGCAGATCTTGTCTTTTTGGTTGCGCGAGATTGCGAGTTGCGAAAAGTGCCTGGAGGGGGTCAACCTTTGCTGACCATCGCGTCTCGGGACCTCGCGAAGGGAGAATGCCAAAGTTCGATACTCCAACTCGCGAAGTCGTGAGTTGCGAGAGGCGTTAGTACTTGGGCCTTAGCCGACGGTTACATGTAAAGAGTGTTGACCGGGAAAGGAGCCCGGTTTGTATCACCATCTCGGAGAGCGAGAGTTTAAAAAGGGGAGCTGAGGGTCTTCAACCTGCGAACTCATGAATCACAAGGTGAAAAGAGATTTTAATGATGGGCCCACAGTATCACGAAGGTGATCTCAGCTGTCCATCCAGAGGGACGCGTGGCGTGCAACCAAGCCATGTCGTCGTTTCGCCTATCGTAGTTTTGAAGCATGAGAGGCAGCCTCCTCCTTGCCGCGAGACGCAAAGTGCCGAAGGCATCCAGGACCCGGACCCACAGTATTGCCGAGAAGATCTCAGCCATCCATCTACAGGAGATACCTGGCGCGTGATTAAGTTGCCTCGGCGTTTCGCCCATCGCGATTTCAAGAAGCAAGAATTAGTCCTCCTTATTCGCGAACGCCAAAAGCCTCCATGGGAATAAAAGCAGGGTCACGGTCCACGGTCACTCGAGAAATTAAAGAGATAAGCAGAAGAGGGCCTGAAGGCATCGTGTCCAGTCGTCGAAAGTATCGTCACGATTTCCAGATGCCGTCAGAAGCGATTTCGCTCCTGGTTTTCGCTTGAAGTAAATAAATATGTGATCGGGTGGTTGAAACCTCCTTTCGTTCATTAAGTTTGAGGTATGGAGGGTCCAGCAAGTGGTCTGCTTGAAGGGGTTCTGTGTACTGATTTTTCCAGAGAAGCCATGCCGAAGTCCTCGATTAGACAGATAAGTCTGCACACACCATTTTGGCCTTTAATGTTTCAACTACCTCCCCTACAAATTCCACGCGAAGTTATGGAGACGTTTGACGAAGGACTTCCGCCCGAAGATCGATTGAAGAGACATTACGCCTTGGGGGGCGAGCGCGCTTCGGTTGGGCAAGTCTGCCCAGGTATATGTATTGATTTTTTGTATTTTAAAAAGGATGGATGGTTGAGCAGAGATCCTGGTTGTAAAGTTTTAATGAAGCACTGTTAATCTGACTATGTATGGGCTTTTGAGAATTTTTGCCTTATGAATGCCAGTTTCTTTCATGCCTTTGTTTACACTGTGTTAGAGCAACTTGGAATTGGAGGATCCATTCGAGCTGTAGCTATTATAGGATGATGTTGTAATGGATCACTGCAATAGTTGCGTTGTCTCTAATCGGTTCTTGTGATCTTTCCCAGCGCTGAGTGACTTGGAATTGGAGGATCCAGTAAAGTCCCCTTTCAGTTTCTTGAGACTCTGAAGCTAGAGGATCTTTCATTCAGAGTCTTTCTTCTGTAAACCGCCGAAAGCCTGTTGTCCAAAGTTTTTTGCTCACCTTTCTTACTAAGTCTTCCACCTGTTCATATTTTAATCAACCCACTGGCTGAAGTTAGGTCGAGACCTCCTTTGTTACTTACGTACCAGAACCAGTCCCTGAGTTAGAGTGATATCTCATGTTCGAGTCTCTCCCCATTTGATCACCCATCTATTAAACCGTGACATAAAAACTGATGGGCGTTGGGCTCTGCTCCTGCAAGCAATCCAGGAGTGACTTCCAGCGCTAACATGGAGAAGATATCGTCCTTTGCGAAGGACAATAGAATCAAGACTTTGGAGGAGCTGGTCCTCAAGATCGTCTATGATCCTTCGAACATCAAAGATGCAGAGGAGATGATTGTTAAGAGCCAAACATCAATATAGCATAGAAAAACCTCAAGAAAAGTACTCAACGCCTTGAAAAAGAGATAATATCAGATAATAAGCCTCTTCGAGGGGGCAACCTCCTTTTACCCCACTTAAATGTTCAAGTACCAGATGATTCAAAATG
>ML854911.1:0-14126 GCA_009831015.1 Picea engelmannii | reverse complement strand
ATATTAGGCTAGGTAAATAAATAGGTCGGTTTTGTTGTCAAAGTGTTTTTGATTTGGTTGAGACAGTCTACACATCCATTGGGCTATGGGGTCTGTGTTTAATAAAAATGAAATACAACCAGAAACGTGAAGGAAGATTTCCATAGGGCGAGATAATATACTCACTGGATCTTTTAATAGCTTAGATGATGGACAAAAGAAAAGATGAGAAAGATAATTTCAACTAAGAAGCAGTTAAGAATTCCTTAATTGAAAACACCAGAAGATAAACACTAAAATCTTTCAAGTCAGAAACAGGGTATCCAAGATAAATCCTGCAACATTCGTTACTCTTAAAGATTAGTTTCAGAAAACAATACGATCACAAAGCAAGAATAACATTCAACTTAGAGAATAACATCACCAGTGAATACACGCAAGAATCCTGTAAAAGTGCCTCCTCTTTATTAATGGAAGATCTCTTCAAAAATGTTACAGTCTGATAGCGTTAGGGTGTGAGGATCAACAACCCTCAATACTTCGAAAAGTGAAGTATTTATAACTCAAATTACAACCGTTCCTGTCATAAATGATCAGGACGTGCTAATTCTATTTTTAGCCTAACTACTTTAACAAATCTCCTAAATCTAGGAACTGCTTGATGACTTGGTGTAACTGCACGCTGATTTCTGGGTAGACCATTGATGAAGCCTTTTGCACGACCTCATATGAATGGACAGGTGACTAGACCTGGACAACTCATCTGCTTAATCGAGAAGATCGCAAAGTTCCTCCCATCTGAGATGACTGGGCACGTTGACCTTGAGCAGTCTTCGATACACTTCGTCCATTTCTGTATACTTGGCGAATGTAGGCTTGGTGAGGCAAATGTATCGAATCTCATGCTAGATGCTGATGTCCCACTAAAGGGCATCCAGAAATGCTTTGCCGGTGATGCTCCCTTGTATGCCAGCAAAATTTGAACTGTCCTTAGACACCTCAGCCAATCTCTTCTTGTAATTTGGGAGTGTCATCAGTTTATCATTAATTACCTTCAAACCAGGTAAACCTTTCTTCTGGAGGGCCTCAACCTTACTGAAGAATCTTTGTACCCCTAGGTCCATGGCCTGAACCTTTTCTTCCAACTGAAGCATTAATCCTCTCTTTGTCAGAACCCTTTTGATCTCAAGGATGGTCTCTCTTCTATCTTCAATCTTCAACTCTTCTAGCTCTTCTCTGGTCTTAGAGTTGAGGAACTTGATGATCTCATTTGCCTGTGTTGGCATGTCTCCCAACTCTACTCTGATCTTCTCAATGGCCTGTTTTCTCCTTTGGAGAAATACATTCTGCTCAAACATGATCTGGATCATGGGCCATATCTCATTTATGGACTTAGTGATGTCTATCCATACACTCTCTTTGACTTCAGCTAAAGTCTTTCCTGCCACTGTTTGCTTTTGGAGATGCTGAAGTTCCTATTTGAGCTGCTCTGTCACCTGCTTTTCCTTGGAGAGACTGGTCTGGAAGGAAGTTTTGAGTTCCTGGAGGTTCTCAACTTCCTTTTTAAGCCTGCTGATCTCTGTCTCCTATAGGTTCATCTTTTCCATGGATTTGGCGAGGTCGACTGTCCCCTCTTGTGATGTCAATGGAGTTGCAGATGAGACTGCTGTCACTGCTGCTGTGCTTGCTCCCTAAAATCAGAATGGAAATCAATGGAATGACTTCCATTGGTTTCATCTGCTCCTTCTCTTTTAATAATCTCTCCATCTCAGCTTCCATTTCTTTGAGCTGTGCATTTTTCTCCATGAGTAGCTTGAGCATTTCATCCCTCTCTCCTTCTTTCTCTGCTATCTCCTTCGCCTGCGAGTCCTCTATGGGCGGGAGATTTAGTTGCTTCCTCAGGGAGGCGATGTCTGCATTCTTCTTCTTTATCATCTCCTCTGCATCTTTGATGTTCGAAGGATCATAGCCGATCTTGAGGACTAGCTCCTCCAAAGTCTTGATTCTATTGTCCTTCGCAAAGGACGATATATTCTCCATGTTAGCACTGGAAGTCACTCCTGGATTGCTTGTAGGAGCAGAGCCCAACTCCCATCAGTTTTTATGTCACAGTTTAATAGATGGGTGATCAAATGGGGAGAGACTCGAACAGGAGATATCACTCTAACTTAGGGACTGGTTCTGGTACGTAAGTAACAAAGGAGGTCTCGACCTAACTTCAGCCAGTGGGTTGATTAAAATATGAACAGGTGGAAGACTTAGTAAGAAAGGTGAGCAAACAACTTTGGGCAATAGGCTTTCGGCGGTTTGCAGAAGAAAGACTCTGAATGAAAGATCCTCTAGCTTCAGAGTCTCAAGAAACTGAAAGGGGACTTGACTGGATCCTCCAATTCCAAGTCACTCAGCGCTGGGAAAGATCACAAGAACCGATTAGAGACAGCGCAACTATTGCAGTGATCCATTACAACATCATCCTATAATAGCTACAGCTCGAATGGATCCTCCAATTTCGAGTTGCTCTAACACAGTGTAAACAAAGGCATGAAAGAAACTGGCAGTCATAAGTCAAGAAGTCTCAAAAGCCCATACATAGTCAGATTAATAGTGCTTCATTAAAACTTTACAACCAGGATCTCTGCTCAACCATCCATCCTTTTTAAAATACAAAAAATCAATACATATACCTAGGCAGACTTGCCCAACCGAAGCGCGCTCGCCCCCCAAGGCGTAATGTCTCTTCAATCGATCTTCGGGCGGAAGTCCTTCATCAGACGTCTCCATAACTTCGCATGGACTTTGTAGGGGAGGTAGTAGAAACATTAAAGGCCAAAATGGAGTGTGCAGACTTATCTGTCTAATCGAGGACTTCGGCATGGCTTCTCTGGAAAAATCAGTACACAGAACCCCTTCAAGCAGACCACTTGCCGGACCCTCCATACCTCAAACTTAATGAACGAAAAGAGGTTTCAACCACCCGATCACATCTTTATTTACTTCAAGCGAAAACCAGGAGAGAAATCGCTTCTGACGGCATCTGGAAATCGTGACGATACTTTCGGCGACTGGACACGATGCCTTCATGCCCTCTTCTGCTTATCCCTTTAATTTCTTGAGTGACCATGGACCGTGACCCTGCTTTTATTCCCATGGAGGCTTTTAGCGTTCACGAATAAGGAGGACTGATTCTTGCTTCTTGAAATCGCGATGGGCGAAACGCCGAGGCAGCTTAATCACGCGCCAGGTATCTCTTGTAGATGGATGGCTGAGATATTCTTGGCAATACTGTGGGTCCGGGTCCTGGACGCCTTCAGCACTTTGCGTCTCGCGGCAAGGAGGAGGCTGCCTCTCATGCTTCAAAACTACGATAGGCGAAATGACGACATGGCTTGGTTGCACGCCACACGTCCCTCTGGATGGACGGATGAGATCACCTTCGTGATACTGTGGGCCCATCATTAAAATCTCTTTTCACCTTGCGATTCATGAGTTCTCAGGTTGAAGACCCTCAGCTCCCCTTTTCAAACTCTCGCTCTCTGAGATGGCGATACAAACCGGGCTCCTTTCCTGGTCAACACTCTTTACATGTAACCGTCGGCTAAGGCCCAAGTACTAACGCCTCTCGCAACTCGCGGCTTCGCGAGTTGGAGTATCGAACTTTGGCATTCTCCCTTCGCGAGGTCCCGAGACGCGATGGTCAGCAAAGGTTGACCCCCTCCGGGCACTTTTCGCAACTCGCTATCTCGCGCAACCAAAAAGACAAGATCTGCCCTTCGAACTCCCGAATCCCGAGTTCGAGAAATAACTATTGTGGTTATACTGATTGCAATTGGCGCCCCCTTGAATACTTGGAACGACTCGATTAATCTGTGATTTCCCATCAATCCGCTGTTCTACTCTGTCGTTGAATCCTTTCCGCTGAAGAATGAAATGCCCGCTCGCTTGATTTTAAGTCCGAAAAGGACTTCTTCTGCGTGTTGCACTTGGGCGCTTCTCGTGCAACCTGCAGATCTGGGTGCTCTCGAGCCCAGGACAAGAAATGTTACTAACATTAGGCTCCATGGGGGATAGAGTCGTCCCCGTGATGCTCTAAGGACTCATTTGCAGTTCCAGTGCCTTACTGTTGGGCTATGGAGTCATTTACTAAGCTGAAACAACAAAACTAGAAACAAAGAACATAAAGGACAATATTTACAAAACATAGGAGCCACGGATGGCTCAAACAAAATATTTTTTAAGAAAATTCCCATTCACTAGGCCACCGAACACTTCTTCACCCTCCAAATCCCACAGCCGATATGTGTTATTTGAGAAAACCTCAGAGATTTTAAAGGGCCCGATCCACAGGGCTTCAAATTTGTCGTGTTTGCCCTTATCCTGTTTAGGAGCATCCAATTTCAACACCAGGTCTCCTGTCCAAAATCCTTCCCTTTTGGCCTTATTATCGAAAACCTGCTTGATTCTTTGCTAATGATCCTGAATTCTGTCCATTGCCTGCTCCCTGACCTGTTGGACTTCCACTAGCTGATGAATCCTTCTGATCATGTCATTAGGGTCCTCCTAATAGTCTTGGAGGAACTTTGCTACAGGAATGGCTAAATGAGAAGGGAAAACAACTTCCGCTCCATAGACTAATTGGAAAGGAGAGATGCCGATAGACCTCTTCGTGGCTACTCGATCGACCCATAGAGAAAACTTTAGTTTTGAATGCCAGGCCTTCTTGTTGTCTTCCAACAATCTTTTGATGATCCTTATCAGACTCTTGTTGGAGGATTCTGCTAAACCGTTTCCCTGTGGATAATATGGAGTGGAGTGAACCAGTTTGATTTCGAACTGCTCACAGAACTTGGCTAATGGCTCAGACCTGAAAGCGACTGCGTTATCAGTGACAATTTTACTTGGGCAACCGAACCTTGTGATGAGGTCTTCCAGGAACCCAATGATTACCGTGTGGGAAGCACTCCTGGTGGGGATAACTTCGATCCACTTGGTAAAGAAGTCAGTAGCAGTCAGGATCCATATGTGCTGCCCACTGGAAGCGGGGTGAACTTCTCCAATAAAATCTAAGCCCCACTGCTGGAAAGGCCCCGAAACAACCACGAGATTTAGCGGCAAGGACCTGAGCTGTTGTTTTCTTGCAAATTTTTGGCATTGGATACAGGCTCTAACTCCTCTATGGGCATCAGCGAACAAGGTGGGCCAGTAGTACCCGACTCTGAGAATTTTGTGGGCTGTGGCCTTCTAGGAATGGTGTCCTCCACACAGGCCGCTGTGAAATTCAGCCATGATCATTTTGGCCTCTTGTGAATTCATGCATTTTAAAAGTACCCCCAGGGGGTATTTCCAGTATAACACTTGATCAATCAGGCAGTATCTGACTGCCTTGAGCTTTAGAGCTCTTGCTCTGTTCCTTTGCAGGCCGTCTGGGGGCTGCAACTCTTGCAGAAAGTATATGATATCCTTATACCAAGGACATCGAGCCAATGGGGGCTCTCTTCGAGGGTCCAATTCAGAAAATCGACTTTGTGGAATTCCTGAGCATTCGTTTATGAAACTTATCCTCAGAGCTTGGCAATTTTCTTCAGCCAACAGCTTGGCTAAACCTTGACCTTTGATCAATTTGGTGGGCCTTATTTCCAGGTCGAATTCCAAAATTTTGGCTATCCATTTACTCCTTTTCCCGTCTATGTCAGGTTGAATAAGAATGTCTTTAATAGCAGCCGAGGAGACATAGGCGATGATTTTTTACTGCAGGACGTAGGTTCTAAAAGCTTTGAGAGCTTTTACTAGAGCATAGGCCTACTTCTCCATAGTGTCATACCTGACTTCGGCATCCCTCAATGCTCGGCTGAAATAAGCAATAGGCCGCTCTAGCCCAATGTCGTTTTCCTGTAATAGAACAACAACCACTGTGTCAGGTGAGGCAAAGGAGAAAATTAGGAAATCCCTTGAGTAGTCGGGGCTGATAAGCACAGGATCTTCAGTCAGGGCCTTCTTGATTTGCTCAAAGGAATGTCGCGATTGAGGGGTCCACCTTACTTCATTTTCTTTCTTCAAAATGGCTATTATAAGCTTTACCTCCTCAACGAAGTTAGGCACGAACCTCCTCAGAAAATTAATTTTACCGAGGAAAGATTGGACCTCTTTCTTGGACCTCGGGATCGATAAGGCTTGTATCGCCTCAACTCTGCTAGGGTCAATCCCGACTCCTTCCGCTAATACTATGTGGCCTAGTAACTTTCCCTCCTGCATGGCGAACAAAGATTTCTTGGGGTTTAATGAAATGCCAAAATTCCTGCATTTCAGGAAAACTTTCCTGAGATGACGACAGTGTTCTTTATTAGATCTTGAAAACACTGTGATGTCATCCAGATAGACGACCACAAATTTGTCCCTTTCCCCGATGAAATCTATGTCCATAGCGTGCTGAAACGTTGCCCCTGCATTCATTAATCCAAACGACATCTTGGCATACATGAATGTGCCCCATAGAGTGGTAAATGTCATCTTTTCTCTGTCCTCAGGAAGAACAGAGACTTGATTGTAGTCAGAGAAACCGTCAATCATGGACATCCTGGAAGCACCTGTTACACTTTGCAATATATGTTCCATCTTGGGTAAGGGGTAGTTATCTTTTCGTGAGCTCCTGTTCAGGTTTCTGAAGTCTACAAAGAGCCAGATCTCTCCACTCTTTTTCCTTACTGGCACCAAGTTGGCCACCCACTCTGAATATCTCAGCGGTACAATGATCTGAGCTAGAAGCAACTTCCTCACTTCCCTCTCCATGATAGGCAATAACATAGGATTGATCTGTCTCAGCTTCTGCCTAAACGGCTTGGCATCTTATTTTAATGGGATTTTATGCTCGATGATAGAAATGTCATATGTTTTGAGGTATTTGTATGTCCAGGCGAAAACATCCGCAAATTCCCTCAAAAGTCCAATGTATTCAGACCTCTGCTCCTTTGTCAGACTCTTTGACAATTTGACATACCTGGGCTCACTCTCAGTCCCAATGTTGCACTGAATAGTACCAACGTCCTCCTCCGAGACTTCTCCCTTTATCGACACATCATTTTTATCAAACAACCTTTCCAAAGGAACCAGTCCTCTGGGAATATAGTTGCTGGGCAGCTGTACAATGTCACGCTTTGCAATCTTATTCAGAAAATTACCCCCATCGATCTCTTCCTCTAAGACAACGTCTTGGTCGATGTGTATTTCTGAAAATTCCTCGACGGTCTCTAAGAACCTCTTGACCTCGAGATCATCCTCGAATACCTTCCAATGTTTGACGTTGTCAGGTATGGAGGGCCTGTATTTTACCTCTACATCATATCTGAGTTTGGGCGGCAAGGGTACTTTGAAATTGCTAGCTGAGGTTGCCAAGGAATCTGCTATGGAGTTCTCTTCTCTTGGGATGAAAGAAATATTAAATGATGAGAAGAAACTATCAATAAGGTCCCAAACCTCATTCCTATAACTCCTGAGTCGAGGATGCTTAGCCTGATAAGCGTTCTTGATCTGCTGAACCACCAACTCTGCATCTCCAAAAATTGCTACTTCCCGAATTCCCATTTCCTTTGCGGCTCTTAATCCCGAGACAAGAGCTTCATACTTTGACACATTGTTGGTAGCTTCAAATTCTAATTTGTATGACAGAGATATGATTTTTTGAGCAGGTTACATGAAAACCACCCCAACTCCAACGCCTTCCCTGGAAGAGGCTCCATCAAAGAACATTTTCCAGACGGGGGTGATGGAGGGAGGAAATTCAGGGGAAATAGTGGGCCGCTTTCTGAGCTTAAGAGGAGGTTCGGGAGCATTAGTAAGTTGTAGCACACTGGATCCTAAATCAGTGTCTAAAGCAAAAATGTTATGGTTGGTAGGGTTGGCTTCATCGCTAATTATGTAGGCCAGCTGGGCTTCTCTATATAGTCTTCTATGCTCTCCTCCGAACACTGGGATAGTAGCATATGTGAGGTCCATCTGCAAGGTTCCCCCCATTCTTTTTATCCAAGATCTTGACAACAACATACCAAATTTGGGGGGGACATCAACCACTACAATATCCATGACCACACTTTTCATGGGCAACTGAAACAAGGACACAACCAGGTCTTTAATAACTCCAAGACACTGGACTCTCCTGGAGTCAAAGGAATAGAGGTCATGATAGGCTCGGGTGACTTCCAGTCCTAACTCTTCCATGAAGGTTTTGGGCATAAGGTTGTGAGAAGCCCCTGATTCCATCAAGCAGTTGTGCAGTACCTTGTCATGTATGTTCGGGGAGGTGTAGAAGGGAGGGGATGAATCATCTTTGTCTTCTACCATGGGACCTAGGATGACGACAGGCTTTTCATCTTGCAAATTGATGGAGTCTGTGGGAAGGCTTGAAGCCTCAGACTGTAAGAGCTTGGAGAAGCGTTTTTTGAACCCTTCATGTTTAATCAATTCTGTCAGGGGCACAGGGATCCTGATTTTTTGAATTTCATGCTCGAAATTAAAAGAAGATGAGAGCTTTGGGATTTCTCTTATTTCGGGAGCATGACTCTGGGTAACAGGAGAAAGGGGTTGGGTCCTCTTACGTCTGTGACTGTCTGCTGCTTCATCGGCAAGTTTCTCTGTCCTGGTGGACTGCTGAGGAACGTCAGGCGCTTTAGCCTTTTTCTTTGACCTCAGATCATATCTGCCTAAGCTGCCACTCGCCTTGTCTCCCTTGCTCAGTTCATTTAGTTGACTGTCCATGAGAGACTCCTCATATGCTGACTGGATGAGATGAGGAAAAGGAGGAGTGTCCCCGAATCAATGGATTTCAGGATCAAGCTCATCTGTTTCCCCTCCTTCTCCCTCGGCCACAAAATTATTTTGAAAAGGGGCCTGAATCTTCTGGTCGTCTCTGTCTCTTCCCCTTTCTCTCTACATAGTCGGGGGAATTGTGTTGTTTGGTCTCCTGAAACCTCCTTTGTTTTCGGCGTTCTGAGGGCCCTTGTATGCTTGCCTCCCTTCCACTTTCATTTTCTCCATCTCTACAGACAGATATTTCACCATCCTAGTCAGTTCATCCACTTGAGGGTGGGGGACCGACGGGCCAACAGTTGAGGTTTCCGATCTTCCCTTTTTTTCTGTCTGCGTCGGCTGTGTTCCTCAGCCTGTCAGCTGCTAATACATTATATTCCACCTCTATGGCTGCATCTTGCATTTGAGCTAAGGAGGTGGCTCTTCTTTCTCTCAATAAAAGACAGAAATCAGGGCCAAATGCACTAGCATAAGAAATTTTGGCCGAGGCCTCTGAGGGCTTTATTTCGGTAGGAATTTTGTTATACATCTTATTGAATCTTTTGGAGAAGTCGGAGACGGAATCTCCTTCCATCTTCTTCAGAGACCCTAACTCTGTCATGTAATACATGAAATCTTTCCTATCACCCCACTGCCTCAAGAAAGCATTATCCAGGGCTTCAATCCCAGCGATAGATCCTGGAGCCAATCCTCTAAACCATTTCCTCACCTCGCCATCCAGGCTCTGCACGAAGACTCTCATCCAGACATCTTCATTTTTGATGTTCAAGTTGTTTGCATAATTGTAGAAAGCAGCCAAGTTCTCTTCCGCAGTTATGTCCCCTTCCCTAGTGAACTTGGGCATATACTTCAAGTAATCTCCAGCAGGGAGAGGATTCATAGGATGAGGTAGTATTAAGGGAGTGTATTTGGCAGCGACTATGGCGTCCATTCTATTCAGGGGGGGATTAGCACCAGCCATAGGGATAGTAGGTGGAGGAGAACTCAGAGGTGAGGGAGTTCGGCAAGGGGAAACTGGGACTGAGCTTCCAGGGAAAATGGGGGGTTAAGGGAGAAAACTAACGGGCTCGCGTCAGCAGATACTTCTCCCTGTGCAGAAGAGGCGATAGTAACAAGAGGATGAGTGGTAAAGCTAGGAGTGGGGAAATCTTCTATGGTCCTGGGTCTATACCGAGGTACAACTTCAGGGGAAAGGGGAGTGACAAGGATTTCTCCCTCCAATCCTAGACCGGGAGGGGAAAACTCAGCAGGAACACTCCCGAAATTCAGGAAGCGAGAAACTTCAGAATACGGTCTGCTTGGAAGCCAAGGGGAAGAAAATGGAGTTTCTATAGAAGGAGATAGCGGGTTACCTGGTTCAGCGGTGGAAGTTTCTCCTTCAGAGGCCTTTCCTTTTCTGAAAATCACCTCCAGATTAGCTACAGGTGTAGCTAGGGTCAGTTGTGGATGAGACCGCGTGTGTCTGCCTCTGAAAGCCACAATTGATAGAGAAGGTTCTCCCTAGTAGAGTCGTCGCAATGGAGTTTCCAGGTGCACAGTAGCAATCTCAATAGTTCTGATATCTGATGCACCTTCAGAATCAGCTGATCATTGTCATTCAATCTCGGGGAAAATATTTAACTTCATCCCCGGCAACGGTGCCATAAATGTTAGCGCTGGAAGTCGCTCCTGGATTTCTTGCAGGAGTAGAGCCCAACGCCCATCAGTTTTTATGTCACGATTTAATAGATGGGTGATCAAATGGGGAGAGACTCGAACAGGAGATACCACTCTAACTCAGGGACTGGTTCGGGTACGTAAGTAACAAAGGAGGTCTCGACCTAACTTCAGCCAGTGGGTTGATTAAAAGATGAACAAGTGGAAGACTTAGTAATAAAGGTGAGCAAACAACTTTTGGCAACAGGCTTTCGGCGGTTTGCAGAAGAAAGACTCTGAATGCAAGATCCTCTAGGTTCAGAGTCTCAAGAAACTGAAAGGGGACTTGACTGGACCCTCCAATTCCAAGTCACTCAGCGCTGGGAAAGATCACAAGAACCGATTAGAGACAACACAACTATTGCAGTGATCCATTACAACATCATCCTATAATAACTACAGCTCGACTGGATCCTCCAATTCCGAGTTTCTCTAACACAGTGTAAACAAAGGCATGAAAGAAACTGGCATTCATAAGGCAAGAAGTCTCAAAAGTCCATACATAGTCAGATTAACAGTGCTTCATTAAAACTTTACAACCGAGAGCTCTGCTCAACCATCCATCCTTTTTAAAATACAAAAACTCAATACATATACCTGGGCAGACTTGCCCAACCGAAGCGCGCTCGCCCCATAAGGAGTAACGTCTCTTCAATCGATCTTTGGGCGGAAGTCCTTTGTCAGACGTCTCCATAACTTCACGTGGACTTTGTAGGGGAGGTAGCTGAAACATTAAAGGCCAAAATGGCATGTGCAGACTTCTCTGTCTAATCGAGGACTTCGGTATGGATTCTCTGGAAAAATCAGTACACAGAACCCCTTCAATCAGACCGCTTGCCGGACCCTCCATACCTCAAACTTAATGAACGAAAGGAGGTTTCAACCACCCGATCACATCTTTATTTACTTCAAGTGAAAACCAGGAGAAAAATCGCTTCTGACGACATCTGTAAATCGTGACGATACTTTCGACGACTGGACACAATGCCTTCAGGCCCTCTTCTGCTTAGCCCTTTAATTTCTCGAGTGACCGTGGACCGTGACCCTACTTTTATTCCCATGGAGGTTTTCGGCATTCGCGAATAAGGAGGACTGATTCTTGCTTCTTGAAATCGCGATGGGCGAAACGCCGAGGCGGCTTAATCACGCGCCAGGTGTCTCCTGTAGATGGACGACTGAGATCTTCTCGGCAATACTGTGGGTCCGGGTCCTAGACGCCTTCGACACTTCGCGTCTCGCAGCAAGGAGGAGGCTGCCTCTCATGCTTCAAAACTACGATAGGCGAAACGACGACATGGCTTGGTCGCGCGCCACGTGTCCCTCTGGATGGACGGCTGAGATCACCTTCGTGATACTATGGGCCCATCATTAAAAGCTCTTTTCACCTCGCGATTCATGAGTTCGCGGGTCGAAGACCCTCGGCTCCCCTTTTTAAACTCTCGCTCCCCAAGATGGCGATACAAACCGGGCTCCTTTCCCGGTCAACGCTCTTTACATGTAACCGTCGGCTAAGGCCCAAGTACTAACACCTCTCGCAACTCGCGGATTCGCGAGTTGGAGTATCAAACTTTGGCATTCTCCCTTCGCGAGGTCCCGAGACGCGATGGTCAGCAAAAGTTGACCCCCTCCGGGCACTTTTTGCAACTTGCAATCTCGCGCAACCAAAAGACAAGATCTGCCCTTCGAACTCCCGAATCCCGTGTTCGAGAAATAACTATTGCGCTTATACTGATCGTGATTGGCACCCCCTTGAATACTAGGAACGACTCGATTAATCTTCAATTTCCCATCAATCCATTGTTCTGCTCTGTCGTTGAATCCTTTCCGCTGAAGAATGAAATGCCCACTCGCTTGATTTTAAGTCCGAAAAGGACTTCTTCTGTGTGTTGCGCTTGGGCGCTTCTCGTGCAACCTGTAGATCTGGGTGCTCTCGAGCCCAAGACAAGAAATGTTACTAACACTCCAGCTTGAGTTGTGTCTGAGCATTGTTCAGTGATACCTGTAATTTTGCTGCAGAAGCGGAAGCATGCGCCAACGTATGGAACACCATTTCCCTTGTCTGTTTGTGCAGATCCATCTGATCTGCTGGGTGCACGTCCTTTGTCTGAAATTCGTAGGTGGCCCTCTTGTAGTCTGTAATCACCTTGGGGTCTGGTACCTGCGCCTGGAGAAAGGCCATGTGCATCCTGCCCTTTTCTGTGTCAAATGCAGACAACAGCCTATGCTGCGCAGTCGACGCCTGCTTCCGAAACTGAGTGTAAGTATTGTTGGTGAGGGTCTGATTCTTTTTCTTAATCAGCTCGTACTTCTCGAAAATGCTCAACTTGGGCCCAGTCTTGCCTGGATGAGTGTCCAGTGGGGAGTCTGAGGATTTCTTTGGCACTGCTGGGGTGATGTCCTTATGTAGGCTTGAGTCGAAAGGTGGAATGACAGACTTGACCACTGTGGTAGGCGGGGCTTCTTTCTCCCCCGTAGGGCTGAGAACTGTGGTTGTCTTGGGCCTCTTAGTGTGCAACTGGAACTCTTCAGATGATACCTCCGTGACAGGCAGAGATAACTCTTGTCGAGGCCTTTTTTCCTTAGGGACCTGTGGCGTGGTAGTTGGTGGCACAGTGGTCGGGGGAACCTGTTGTTCCACTTCGACCAAGGTGTCAGGCACCCACACTGTTTGATTGGCGAATTTCTCAATTTCGGGCTTAGCTTCGTGAACGTACGGGATGTTTTTGTTCTTCACCCGCATCTCTGAGATGATCCCGCAAGGATCATAATGCCATGGGAAGATTAAGAAAAACTTCATCTCTCTCAGCATCCGGTCCGCTTCTTCTCCGACGCAACAACTGTTGCAGTGAAGGAGCCGATCTGCCCCTTGATTCTAAGCTGTTGCTTTTTCTTCAAGGATACAAAATGGATGTCATCTGAATTCATGATTTGTCTTATATACTCTAATGTAAAGATTCTTACCGGCACATACTTGGGCAGCTTGTAGGGTGCCAACTCGCACCCGAATACTATGATCTCGGTGTGGTTTTGATACAGGCACCAATCCCCGATCTTTGTGTTGTCCGAGAGATGCAAGATTCTCTGGACTTCGTCGTTTATTCGAGGCTCGGGCCTGCCGCTCAACATGCTTACCACAGGGTGGTAGAACAGATCGATGAATGCCTTGAAGCTATACTCTGTGGATTTATGCTTCAACAAAGAGGCCCATGCTGTGACTGCCTGAGGGCTCCCATCTGCGTCCATCTTCTGCATGTAGAAACTAAATTTATCTTCTTGAAAGAAAACAAACATGTAGACCAGTATAGATGAGTATCTGAACATGCCTTCCGTGCCAAAATTCACGAACTGTTCGTGAATATTGTCTGCCAAGAAGGTGCTGAAATCAAACTGGGTTGTGGGCTTTTCATAAGTGGAGAAAATGGATAGAAAACCCAGAATGGGCTCATCTAACCACTGGTCGGAATAGTACCCTAGCAAAGCACAAAGGGAAGAAATGATCTGGTTTCCCTTAGTGGAGAACATGGACGACGAGTAAGGGGGATTTGTGGAAGGGAATTGAGCGGAGGTGGGAAGAAAAAGCTCGAATATTTGAGCTCTTTGGGGAAAAGTCATCTTCTGATACAACTCTGTGAGGATTTCCAGGTTGAAAGGAGACG
>WSFP011387257.1:0-28614 GCA_009831015.1 Picea engelmannii | reverse complement strand
CCTAGACTCCCTCGTGTGGAGGAGTGTACATTCTTCTGGGGTGTAAAGTCTTCATGT
This sequence comes from Picea engelmannii, assembly GCA_009831015.1. Classification (NCBI taxonomy): domain Eukaryota; kingdom Viridiplantae; phylum Streptophyta; class Pinopsida; order Pinales; family Pinaceae; genus Picea; species Picea engelmannii. The sequence continues at coordinate 28,557 of WSFP011387257.1, read as the reverse complement.
GGTATAAATAGGATTGAAAACAAAGAACTCTAAATCAGGAATATAATCAGGCTCCACAACCAACAAACACCCACCATTTAGGTCGTTTAACAAAGTTGAAACAATTTGTCACAGTGGAAGACTTTATAGCTACTTTTGAACACTTGGCTTTCCACACGGAGGGCATGTCCGATGCTTTTTTCTGTGAATTCTTTATTAGTGGCCTCAAGGATGGGATATTTTCCCATGTCCTCATGGATCACCCCTAAAGTTGGGTGGAAGATACTAAAATAGCTAAGGAAGCACAATAGGTTCTCTCTTCTCAAACCAGAAAACCCTCCTTTATTCCTTTCCCTAAACTAGTCACTCCTACCCCTCCTTTGACTCCATTGAAGATCCAGAAATTGACTTGGGAAGAAATGGTTGAACACCAACTCAAGTGCCTTTGTTATAATTGTGATGATAATATTTTCCTGGGCACAAGTGTAAGGAAAAAAATATTTTTATGGCCATCTTTGAGGATTTTTTTGAAGAAGAGGTCAAGGCTCTCCCTATGGTTGAGTCACCTGAACCCACTGATCTTACTCCACCCTCGAAACCCCATAAGTTGAACCGGTCCTTTCTCTGAATGCTCTCACAAGATTCTCTACTCTGAAACCCTTAAGTTAATTGGTTACATTAAGCATCAGAAGTTCATCATCCTCATTGACAGTGGCAAGACCCATAATTTTATCCATCATCACATTGCCCAAAAAACTAATTGTTATATCTGTGCAGTGAACAAATTTCAAATCATGATTTCCAATGGAGGGTCCATGAAATTTGGGAGGTCTTGTGAAAATGTGCATTTCCAAATTGATAAGTACAACATGAAATCTCATATGTTTGTTATCAACATGGGTGGTTGTGACATTGTGCTGGGTGCCAAATGGTTAAGGAGTCTTGGCCCCATTATCATGGGTTTTAAGGAATTAACCATGCAATTCAATCAAGAGGGTAAAAAATATATGTTCTAATGAATCATAAGAGGTTCCCTTGAGATCATCAATTCCCATTACATGGAAAATCTCCTCAAAAAGGGTCATTCCAACATTATTGCAAAACTCCATTCCATTCAAGCCGCTAAAACACCTCTCTGCATCCTGAACTCCAATCCATCCTCTCCAAACATCAATCTATTTTTTCCACTCCCTAGGGACATCCCCCTTCCTGTGGTGTTCATGATCATTCCACTCCCCTCATCACCATTAGCCTTCTCCCAACGTTTGTCCTTGTAGTCATCCCTTTTCCCTGAAAAATGAAATTCATAAGATTGTTCAATAATTCATCGCCATGGGTTTTATCCATCCTAGTACTAGCCCCTATTCTTCTTCTGTGGTCAAGGTACTTGAGAAAGAAGTCTCTTGGCACATGTGTCCTGAATTTCACGCCCTAAAAAAACTCACCATGAAAGACAAATTTCCCATTCCTTTCATTGATGATTTCTTGGATGAATTAAGTGGTGCCTGGTTCTTTACTAAACTTGATCTTCATTCTGGCTACCACCAGATACATATGAAATAGGCAGACATTCCTAAGACTGCATTTTGAACTCATGTGTTCCACTATGATTTCTCGGTTATGCCCTTTATCCTGTGTAATGCTCCCTCCACTTTCCAAAGCCTCATGAATCATGTCTTTTGTATTTTATCCATCATTTTGTCTTAGTTTTGTTTGATGATATTCTCATCTATAGTAAAAAATGGACATCCCATCTTTCTCATGTGGATTGATTTCTTCATCTACTCTCTCAACACCAAATTTTCCTCAAACAATCTAAATGTGCTTTTGGAGCCTCAGAATTCGAGTACTTGGGTCATATTGTTGTCAAGGATGGTGTTAAGGTGGATCCTAAGAATATTAAAGCTATGTAGGATTGGCCTCGCCCCAAGACTCTAAAAAACTTGCGTGTTTTTTTGGGTTTAACAGGATATTATCGCAAGTTTGTTAATAATTATGGAAAAATTGTGGTGCCTCTCACTACTGTCCATAAAAATAATACTTTTACTTGGAATACAACAACTGGTCATTCCTTCCAAGCCTTGAAGGAGGCTATGTGCACCACTCATGTATTTTCCCTTCTCGACTTCACAAATACCTTTGTCCTAGAATGTGATGCTTTAGAGAGAGGAATTGGAGTAGTCCTTATGCAAGATGGTCGGCCTTTGGCCATTACCAACAAACAACCATTGGAGAGACATTTGGGACAAACAATATATGAAAAGGAATTGTTGGATATTTTTCATGCAGTGGATCTCTGGCACCCTTATCTATTGCAGTAACACTTCCAGATTAAGATAGATCATAAGAGCCTCAAGTATTTTCTGGAGAAACGTATTTCATCCCCAGAGCAACAAAAATGGGTGACTAAGCTATTTGGATATGATTATGAGATAATTTACAAGAATGGAAAAGAAAATGTGGTTTCTGATGCTCTTTCAAGAAAATATAAATATGAAGGATCCCTCTTTTCCCTCACCTTCATTGTACCATATTGGCTCGAAGGTGTTCATCAAGAATGGTTGAAAGATCCCAAAATTTTGCGTCTGATCCAACAATTGTAAAACAATTCTCCAGTTTCCCCAAGGTACTCTTGGAACAGTGATGATATTCACTACAAAGGTCGTCTATATTTAAGTAAATAGTCACAACTTCAATCCACGGTGCTTTGTGAGCTTCATGCTACACCCACAACTGGGCACTCAGGGTTTACCAAAACCTATGACAGGGTCAAATGTATTTTTTCTAGGATGGTATGAAACATTACGTTCACACTTTTATGGAGGAATGTGATGTCTCTCAATGAAAAAAGGGAGAAACAATCAAATCCTCTGGCACACTACAACCACTTCCAATTCCACTAACTATTTGGAGTGATATCTCTATGGATTTCATTTTTAGCTTACCTAAATCGGGAAATAAGTCAGTCATCATGGTGGTATTTGATCGTCTTTCCAAGTATGCTAATTTATGTGCTCTTCAACACCCATTTTCTACCTCCACCATGGCTCAACATTTCATGGATCATATCTTCAATCTTCATGGCATGCCTCATTCTATTGTTTCTGACCGAGATCCCACTTTCACCAAGAATTTTTGGCAAGTGTTGTAGGGGCTAGTCGACTCTATCGGAACCAATGTTGTAATATAGGGAAAAGAAAGGATATTTACCAATATATTCTTACATAGAAATCATATAAGATACATATACACACATAGACATATATAAATACATACACAGGTAATGAGAACCCAAATAACAATCCTTTATTATATGATATAGCAGTACAACACAATTGTATACAACCTCTCACATGAAGTTACTTGATCCCTCATGTGCTTGTCTATTTATACTCCTTTCAGGAAGTTGTAACTAATTAACTTCTTGGGTCAGTCAGTATAACATATACTTTGACCGACCTCTACTTCTAGCTTTGACGGTCAACCGACTAATTCTTAGTTGACCGTCATATCTAGTCAACAAAGTCAAATAGCCACTACAAAAAAAGGATTTGTTCAGGCTGCAGGGAACCCAATTGCATCTTAGAAAATCCTTCCATCATCAGAATGATGGACAAACTGAGGTTGTCAACAAGTGTTTGGATACATATTTGTGGTGATTTTCATCTAAGAGGAAAAACTAGTGGGATCAATGGTTACCACTAGATGAATGGTGGTACAACACCTCTTACCATACAACTACTCAGATGACTCCTTTTGAAGCATTATATGGAAAAAAATCACCTTCAATTCTCTCATACATGTCAGGTGTATCGAAGGTTTAGGTGGTTGACCAAACTCTTGCAGTTAGAGAGGCTATTCTCCATTCCCTCAAAGATAATTTGTTAATGGATTAGAAACGCATGAAGAAACAAGCATATCGAGGTCAATTTGAATATCAATTTGTTGAAGGGGATCAAGTGTTTCTTCAAATACAACCTTATAAGAAGACTTCACTCAAGGATGAACATTGTTAGACACTTGTGCCTAAATTTTATGGTCCTTATACAGTTCTCAAGAATGTGGGACCGGTGGCCTGCTGGTTAGCTTTGCCAAGTCATTCTAAGATCCATCATGTTTTTCATGTCTCATGGATAAATAAGGTGATTGGAACTAAATGAAAAAATCAAACCACTCTCCATGAGTTGGATGAAGAATGTTTCGTTTACTTGTAGCCACAAACAGTCTTGGACTGGCGTGAACATTGTCTCCATCATCGTACCATCAAGGAAATGTTAGTGCAGTGGAAAGATACAACTCCAGCAAATGCCACCTCAGAGCCAACTACCATTTTGTAGGAATTTCCTCATCTCAAGCCTTGAGGACAAGACTATTTTCAAGGGGGAGAGAATGTTAGGGGACTAACTTCCATAACCCCTCATGTAGGTAGAACAATATATTTTCCATGTAATAAAGGCCAATATTAATAAGGCCTGGTAATAAGGAAGAATTAGTCAAATGTAATAATACCTAATAGAAGCTTTTGCTTCTAGAAGATATTCCTCTAGATTTTTCTTGTGGTAGATATATTTAGTATAAATAGGACTCGAGGGCATGAGAAGTTTTTTCTTGAGAATTATTGTAATAGAGTGCTTCTCTACTAGAAGTTTCCCGCTCGAAGAGGCAAGTGAACTTGCAAACCTATCAATAAAGGAATTATTTTGGTGTTGTGGTTTCATCTATTGTATAGTTTCACTGTTATTTTGTATCGTATTTCTCTTTTTTGTTATTATAATAGATATGGTACCTAACAATGAATGGTTTGGGTGTGGTATTCTTTGAGACCCAAGGTGCTAAACACAATTGTGTGGAGATATATCATCAACATGGCTCATGAAGAAACTTTTCTATGATAGAATAAATCCAAGTATGGATAATGTCTCCCTCATTGAGAGGGAGTGTTGAAGTTTTGCAACTTCAGGAAGTCATTCTCCATAAGAAAATACAAGATATCATTATAGAAGATCCTGGAATGCACTAGAAAGAAATAGAAGACAAAAATATCAAGTCGGCTCCATTGAAACATTGAAGAAACAATTGTAAAAAAAACAAAATAAATAAAATAAAGTTAAAAGACAAAAACTGACAAGTCGGATCTGCCAATAAATTAAGATGACTTAACTAATATAAATAAAGGCAGACTCATTTCATTATAACACATCTTATTAGATCTCCTCTTCTAGTGTGCATTAGCCAATTGCAGTTGCTAGTTGCTAGTTGTGTCAGTTTTGTGGTGCGCTATCTTTTTCTAGTGATGCAACATACTTGAGGGATCTTCCTCACACTAGGGTGAAACTTTTTGTGTGCTTGGAACTCTTCATTTGTCTAGTAATGTATCCATGAACTTGGATTGGATTTATTCTAGAGAAAATTTTGTTGGGTTTTTCTCCCGAGTTCAAGTTTTCCCACGATAAATATTGTGTCTATTGTGCATGGTTATTTCTCTGTGATTATATTATTTCCATTGCAATTTTATTTTAGTAGAAATTTTACGGGTGTAATTAATCTATGATAACAATGACATTAAATTATGTCTGAAATCATAAAGTAATAATTATCAGATCTAAAAATTAGAAAAAATCAACACCAACTAAGTAGTAGGATGGGCCATCGAATTTTTTGAGATCTAATTTAGGGATTCTTTGTCAAGTTTGAGTCATAGGGTCACAAACAATCAGTTAGAGTGAGGCCCCATGGGATTGGATGATTCAACTCCTTCCTGTTGGGATAGTTGGTCCTGACACAGATAGCCTTTAGATTGATTATACAACACCATGAGCTGGGATAGTGGGTCTGGGACTAAGTCTAGTTTGTTGATATTTTCATTGATGGAAGAAACATTTTGTGGGCAGAGGAGTAGCTACAGTTTATTTTGTGTTGCAACTCATCACACTTAGTTTCCAAGGAGGAAACATTGGTGGCTAGATTGTTTCCTCTAGTATCCATATTAGAGATGGGTGTCCACAAAAAAAGGGTTACTAAAGAGTGGTACCAAGGTCCATTTAGGTAGTTTTTTGGTAGTGGGTCCACCAAACAGGTTTTTTGGAGAGCGATATCAAGACAATCAGCTAGACATAAAGATTCTATTGAGATGGGTACCAAATAAGTGATGGAAATATCGTGTTGGAATTGATGTCAACATGAATAAAAGAAGTACCACATTGGATTATGACATGGTACTACAGTAAAATCTACAAGAATATTGAGTTACAGGAACATAGTGGACTACCAGAATACATGGTGTCTCCTAGTCGAGTGCTTTGAAAGAATGAAAATAAAAGAATGAGAGAATTTCAATTACTACACTGGTTGAGTCGAGTTGTCTTGGTGACTATATATTCTGTTGAGATAGGATTGTGATGAACATAATGGATACTGGCGAGTCTCCCTCTTGAATAGTTTCTCGTGCACTATCATTTCAGAGTGTAGTCGAAGCGAAATTTGTTGATGCAACACCAAGAGCCCTTGATTCTGTCAGATCAACTCAATAGTCACTATTTCATAGGAAGTTTTGGTCATAATTGTTACCAGGATGAAGTTGGGCGACTCTTCAAACCTAAAAAATTTCCATCATCCACCAATGGTTAGATCCACTCATGTAGTCAATTGTTGAATAAATTTTCATTGATTTCAAAGGTTACTAAGTGATCAAATATATTTCAAAGGTTAGTAAGTGATTAAATATAAATGTGACCTCAGTATCACTTTAATAAATACAAAAGTGGAAAAGTTAAGTGGAAACGAAGTCCATGCAAAAGTGGAAAGAAAAGTGGATTAAATATAAATATGACTTTAATAAATAACAAAAGTTGAAAATTTGGGTGGAAGTGGATTTTACGTAAAAGATGAGTAAATATGAAAGTGAAATAAAGAAAAAGGTAAAAGTGAAAGTGGAGTTAAAGAAAAAGGGTAAAAGTGAAAGAGAACGTGGTATTTACAAACCATGGTGGTATTTACATATGGAAAGGTAAAAAGTGAATTAAATCATGATAGTCAAAATCTATTGACCCAATTGAAAACGTGACTAAATGATCTAAAAGGCACAATGGTTCATTGACATTGTATTAATTAAAATAGTATGATTAATATCTTATATTGAAAAGGCACATATTTATAATGAAGAGATACATTCCTATATTGAAGAGGTGTAATTATTCAGTTGTGCATGACCATTGGAAGACTATATAAATGGAAATTATTGTTGAAAGAAGGTGTGTCTCTGGGATCGAAATGTAAAAATCAATAACAATGTCAGAGACCAAGAAAGTAAATGAAGATATGTAGTTCAAGACAAATAATATTACACATATTTGAATATTGAAGTAGTTATCATAAAAAAAGAGGTTAGGTGGTGCTAGGGCAGGTTGGAGCCTACAAAGGAGGTTGTAGCCTCCTTCCAGTTGAAGATGGTAATCCAAGGTGTTGCAACATATTTTCAGTTATTTCTAAAGAAACTAGAGAGCTAGTGCTTCCTTCTTGTCTATGCTGGTAAAATCTAAAGGGGTTGTAGACTCCTTCTAGTTGGTGCTAGTAAAACAAGGAATTGGTGTTTCCTTTGAGTTGGAGCTCATAGATTAAATTTAATCTTTATTAAAACTAAGAAGAACATTTGTTTATTTTGGATTTTCCACATTAAAATTTTGTGTAAAGTACCTTTCTATTGATCATTTGTTTTGATTTCATAAAATTAATAATGAAGTGGTTTTAAATTGTGGAAAAATGATAATACTAATTCACCCACCCCCCCCAACTCTCAGTATCAAACAATATTCCAACAATTGGTATAGGAGAAGGTTTCTTCATCATAGTCTAATCACTGGAAGGAAGATTATAAGAAACCACAATGGATCAACAAGAAGGGATGTCCTCAAATAGAGATCCACTATTTAAAGGAGATAACTATTCATTTTGGAGTACACGAATGAGAATTTACCTAATAGAAATGGGATGTGATGTATGGATATCTATGAAAAGGTTTATGATGTACCATAAACTGCTCCTTCAGGTACAACTGCAAAGAAAATCTGCAATGATAATTCAAGAGTTGTAAATGGAATTCTAGGTGGATTAGAAAATAATGTATTTGTCAAAGTCATGCATTGTAAATAAACAAAAGAGATTTGGGACAAACTACAAACCATCTATGAAGGAGATTCGAAAGTCAAGAAAGAAAATCTTCAAATGCACAGAGGACAGTTTGAAAGCTTGAAGATGAAAGAAGATGGAAACATTACAGAGTATCTTCTAAGAGTAGATGAAATTGTCAACACAATAAGAGGACTAGGAGAATAATTAGATGACAAAATAGTATTCCAAAAGGTACTAAGATCACTCCCAATGATATATGATCCCAAATCATCTAGCTCAGAAGATCGAGATAATCTTGACAAACTCATGATGGATGAACAACATGGGATTATCACAGCCTATGAAATGAGAACAAGACAAGGAAAACCTTCAAAAGGTGAAGCAACTTTCAAAGTCTCAAAAGGAACCAAAAACCATGAACATATATCGAATGAAAGAAGCTCAGAAAATCCCAATGAGGAAGAAGAAAAATTCATTAAGAAACTTAAGAAAGGATCTGACAAATACAAAGGGAATTTACATTTCAAATGCTTCAATTGTGGAAAAATTGGACACTTTTCTTCCAAATTTTCTTATCCCAAGGAAAAGGATAGTGATGATGAAGAATCTTACAACCAGAAAGAATGTAAAAAGGATAAATCCCAATAAAAAAATAAATTCTATAAGAAAAAGACAAAACTTTTATTCTAAAGAAGACAATATCTCATCTAGCATGAGTGAAGATGATGATACAAAGGTTCTATTTATGGGAATAGAAACTCAAACTGACACTACTGAAGATAATAATTATGAAAATGAAGAAAATCTAGAAGTTGAAGATGATCTTGAAGGAGAACTCATTAGTTCCCTAAAAGAATTGAGAAGTTATAGAAGGAAGAACAAATCATTAAAAGAACATCTGTTAGATTACAAGGAAGAACAAAAGTCACGAGAATAGGAAATTTCTAAAAGCATTAAAAAAACAGAACAAATCATTATTGATTTGAAAACTCAACTACAAGAACCTAAAAAAATTGAAGAAGTCTTAAGTAAACGACTTAATGACAAGGAAAAAAATTATAAAAAATTAGAGGATGAAATTGTTCTTCTAAGAAGGAAACTTGAGAAAGACACCAACCATTCAGAGTTTGAAAGTAGCTCAAAAAAATTGTATGATATACTTAAGAGTCAAAGACCATCAAGTAATAAGGCTGGAATGGGTTATGATCACAAGGAAAATAATAAAGGCTCAAAGTATGGAATACATAAAAGTGATAAAAATCCAAAAAGTTAAGCATCTTCCCTTCAGAGATCTTTCAAAAAGGAAGAAAACAAGATAAATATTGATTCTAATCAACATAAATCTTCTCTCCCTTCAAAAGAAAATGAATATAGAAGGAATACAATTTCAACAAGAACTCTCCCAAAAAGGTATCAAAAACTCTTTCTTGGGTACTGTTTTTCTTGTCATAATTTTGGGTATAAAGAATTAGAATGTAAAAATTATAGAAACAAGTATCATAAAAGTGTTCAAGGATATGTCCATAGGAACAACAAGTCTAGTAGCAATCAAAGGAGTAGAAACTATAATTCATTTTCTCCATTATAAGATTACAATATTGAATGATACAAATGCAATAATTATGGTCATAAAGACAATAATTGTAGGCTATCAAAATATTCCATGAAGGAAAGTATTTCCAATAGTCAAGAATAAAAATCTAAGAACATATGGAAGGAAAAATAAATAAACGAAAAGGAAACATAATGTAATTTATTCTTATATGCCAATAATAAAATAAGACAATGGTATGTTGACAATGAATGTTCAAATCATATGATAGGAGATCAAACAAATTCCTCAATCTGAGAAGGAAAGAAAAAGGAAGTGTTATATTTGGAGATCATTTCTTTGCCAAGATACTTGGAAAGGGTACAGTAAGTCAAGGAAATAACAGAGCTAAAGTATAAAATATGCTATTACTTGAAAATTTGAAGCCTAGTGTGAGCCAAACATGTGATAAATGACACATTCTCATATTTGATTCTCAAAAATGTGAAATTAGAAAATAAGACTCGGGAAAATTAGTGGTTGTTTCACCAAGGACTTCAAGTGATGTATATATCTTAAACACGGAATAAGAAGAAAAATGAAGCATGGGCCAAACAGATGAAAGTTGGCTATCGCACATAAGAATGGGACACATAAGCATTGATAACTTAATGAAATTTATTATAAAGGAAACTGTGAAAGACATGCAAAATATTATAAAACCTACAAACGTTTTTTGTAGGCACTGCCAACATGGGAAGAAGAAAAAAGTAATATTCAATAAAAAGGAATACTCCATGTCAAAACCATTGGAACTTATTGATACTGACCTCTCTAGACCAACAAGAACTAAAAGTATACGAGGTGAACATTAATTCATTTTATTCAATGATGAATATACGAGAATGACTTGGGTATCCTTTCTCAAAGAAAAATCAGAAGCATTTGAAAAATTTTAAGTCTTTAAAGCATAGGCTGAAAATGATATTGATCTAAAAATAAAGTTCCTAAGATTAGACAATGGAGGAAAATTTACCTCAAATGAGTTCAACAAATTTTGTGAAGCACATGGAATTAAAAGACACTTTTTCAGCTCCAAGAACTCCTCAACAAAATGGAGTTGTTGAAAGGAAAAATAGCATTGTTCAAGAAGCAGTAAGAACCAAGTTAAATGAAGCCAAACTACCAGATATATATTGGAGAGAGGCAATGTATACAAGAATGTACATAATTAACAAAGAACAACTTAGATTTAACCATAATAAAACACCATATGAGTTGTGGTTTGGCAGACCAACATCATTTAAACACTTTAGAGATTTTGGGAGAAAATGCTACAAAAAGAGAGATGATTATAACCTAGGAAAATTTGATTCCAGATCATATGAAGGAATATTTCTTGGTTATTCATCCAACAAAAGGGCATACAAATGTTATAATTTTAGGCTACACAAGATTTTGGAAAGTGAAAATGTAAAAGTGAATGATCTAAACACAAAACGGATAAAATCTCAATATAATCCACAATTTCATGAAAGGATAAGAGATGATGATGATGATGAAATTAAAGAAATACACAAGGATGAATCACAAAGTGAAGAAGAAAAGGAAAATAAAAAATCACCATCAAGGAGAATACAAAGAAATCATTCTGAAATTCAAATCCTTGGTTACAAAAGTGTTGGAGTTGAAACAAGAAGAAAACTAACATATAAATTAGAACAAGCATTGCTCTTCGTAATAGAACCCAAAAAATTTGCATAGGCCAACAAAGATTAAGACTTTATCAAAGCCATGATTGAAAAGCTTGATCAAATAATGAAAAATCGGACCTCGGAACTTGTCCCAAGACCAAAGAAAAAAATGTGGTAGGGACCAAGTGGATTTAAAAAAATAAATTTAATGAAGATGGTGAATTTAATATAAATAAATCAATATTAATGTGCAAAGGATATGCACAAGTAGAAGGGATTGACTTTGAAGAAAGATTCGCTCTAATTGCAAGAATGGAATCCATCAGATTATTTCTAGTATACTCATGCTTTAAGAATGTTAAAGTCTATTAGATGGATGTAAAGTCTACATTTATGAATGGAGACCTAAAAGAAAAATTCTACACGGAAGAACCAAAAGGATTTGAACAACCAGGAAAATAAGAACAAGTGTATAGATTGAACAAGGCACTCTATGGACTTAAACAAGCACCCAAAGCATGGTATGCAAGATTGGATAAGTACCTGTTGCAACAAGGATTCAAAAGAGGCATGTCTAAAAAAAAATTCAATCTTAGAATTGAAAAAGTATAGTTTATTAGTCACAATGGTCTATGTGGATGACATCATATTTGGCTGCAACAATGATGAATCAAATTATAAATTTGCTCAAAAAATGTCAAAAGAGTTTGAAATGTGTATGACTGGAGAACTAAATTTCTTCCTTGGACTTCAAATCAGTCAGTCACCGAAAGGAATGTTTATTAATCAGTCCAAATACCTAAAAGAGATACTTAAAACATTTGGAATAGATGAAAGTGCACTTGTTAGCACTCTAATGACAATCAATTGCAAACTCAACAAGGAAGATGAGTCACCTTCTGTATATTCAACTCTCTATAGATATATGGTTGGGATCCTACTATATTTGACTGCATCCAAACTTGATATCATGCAGACAGTCGAATTGTGGCAATATTTCAATCACCTCCTAAGAAATCACATGTGATAGTTGTTAAGAGAATATTTAGATATATTAAGGGCGCATCAAACTTTTTCTTATGGTATCCAAGGAATAAAGGATTTGAACTAATTTCCTACACATATCTTGATTGGGATGGTAGTGTGGATGAAAAAAATAGCACCAATGGAAATACATTTTTTTAGGGGAATGTCTAGTCTCATGGTCAAGTAGAAAACAATAATCAATTTCACTATCTACAACATAGGCTGAATATATTGCAGCTATTGAATGTTGCACTCAAATATTATGGATGATACAAACATTGGAGGATATTAAAATTGAATGTAATCAACTGATACCTATCTATTGTGACAATACATATTCCATCAACATCTCCAAGAATCCATTCATACATGCAAAGACCAAACATATACCCATCAAGTATTATTTCTTGAGAGAGCAAGTTAGTGAAAAAAATTTAGATTGGAGTATGTTGGTTTGAAGGAGAATATAGCAGCCACATTCACTAAACCCCTACCTAAAGAAGCATTTGAACATCTAAGGAAAAATCTGGGAGCAATCTCCCTACCAAAAAAAAAAAATCATGATGATGGGGGGAGAAATGTTGACAAGGGGAGAAAGAAAAAAAATGGCAAGTATTGTCACTCAAAACAAAAGAAGGTTGAGAAATAAAAAATTGGTTATGAAAATTATTCTTGTATCAGAGGCCTTGAAATATATGTCAAAGGGGGAGAAAAGAATGGTAAAACAATTACTCATTGTTAGCGGAGCATTTTGTTTTATGATGTGTTTCCATCAATTCCAAAGGGGGATATTTATGGAAATATCGTGTTGGCATTGATGTCAACATGAAGACAAGAAGTACCATAATGGAGTATGACATGGAACTATAGTAAAACATACATGAATATTGAGTTACAGGAACAAAGTGGACTACCAGAATACATGGGATCGCCTGGCCGAGTGCCTTGAAAAAATGAAAGAATGAGATAATTTCAATAACTACATTGGTCGAGTCAAGTTGTCACAACGACTACATATTCTATTGAGAGGGGATTGTGATGAAAAAAATTAATACTGGCAAGTCACCCTCTTGAATAATTTCTCGTGCACTATCATTTCAGAGTGTATTCAAAGGGAAATTTGTTGATGCAACACCGAGAACCCTTGAGTCTAGGTTTCTATTATTTGGCTATTGTGGTTGCAATGAATCTCGGTAAAATAATAGGAACCTTGAAACCCTAATCCCTACTGTCGATCCATAAAATTCCTACATAAAAGGATGTATTATGAATTTGTGCATTCTATCATTAGAAACCCTACTTCCTACTACCAGTCCATCAATTTCCTACATAAACTGCAGTATTGAGAATTTGAGCATTTTATTAATGCTATATTATTCAACTGGAAGTATAACTATGTAGGAGTAAGAGATAAAATGTAGGTCCTCACCACACCCTTATTGTTAGAATATTGTTTGACACTAAGAGTTGGGCGGGGGGTGAATTAGTATTATCCTTTTTTCCACTATTTAAAACCACTTCATTATTAATTTTATCAAATCAAAACAAATGATCAATAAAAAGGTACAGTACAAAAAATTTTAACGTGGAAAACCCAAAAGAAACAATTTTTCTTAATATTTTTAATAAGGATTAAATTTAATTTATGAGCTACAACTCAAAGGAAACACCAATTACCTATTTTACTAGTAGCAACTAGGAGGAGGTTGCAACCCCTCTAGAAGTAATGTTGGTCAATTTTGTTCACAATGATGATGGATAACTATAGTGACAATTTTTTTTTCTTCATATTCGATTATAGCACCAATTTCCCTTTGTTTAATATAGAGATCCAATTTTTTTCCTACATCCCTTGGCAACTTAGTCTCACTTTCCTCTTCCTTTGTCATTTGTTTCTTCTTTGTTGTTTTTGATTTTTTTTCTTCATTGATAATAATGTTCACCTATAAAAAAATATTTTGTTCAATTTGATAGACCTCACTAACATTATTTTTTGATACAAGATTAATTTTATAGTAGTTGGCATCATGTATAACTTTGGCATTTCTTTCATCCTTTACCTGTTTACATTAGTTTTCTAAAAATTTTGCATGGAATTGTGGATCAACATATATTCTCAAAAAATGGATCAATCAATTATTTTATTTATTAATGTGTTCAACTATGCCTCATCCATATCTTACAATGGTTTAAAACAATTAGAACCAAATTGTCTAGTTTTATTTTGAACAACTTCTTATTGTTTGATGTTCTTTGTTGAGCATGTTAGTGAACCATTTTTGTGAAGTTCAAAAATATCCCACCATTTTTTCGATAGTTCATCACATATTGTTACAAGATTCATCTTATCTTTTAAGTTGTATTTGTTGGATATGTTAAATATATCCAAGCATTCACCTTGAAAGGTCTGGGAAATATAAATTTTCAATAATTAAAAAAAAATGAAGGTCAAAGATATAATTCAACATCAATGTAACAACCACTTTGAGCTATGAATCCACTTCATTAGGAATATTCTTCAGGATCATGTCCTCAAAGTTATATATTACTGAACAAATGATTAAGTTGTGGACATTTTCAGTGCGATCCTTACAAAAGTCAGGTTTTTAAAGATTCAGTCCATGTTAGAAGTTCAAGAAGTTATCATTAAGGGGGGATAGACTCTAATTCTTATTTCCTTATTCCTCTGTCACCTTTGTAAATCCTTCAATCCTATGCTATGTTGTCCTTAAGAGGGGTTAGGATATTTACAAACTTAGGAGTTAGTTAAGTTCTACTTGGTTTAATCTGTCTTTATGAAAACTATGTTCTCTTACTATGATTATGTAACTAACTAATAAGATGGTCAAGATTATGATCTATAAATAAAGAACTATTCCAATGGTTCATATTTTCCTTTGTATTAACAACAAAATCTATGACTTAAAATGACTTAAAACTTTATCGATCCATGATCTCTATTTCAAATATCATGGAGGGTCATTTGGTGATGATGGATTATAATAGATGTTCATGCCATTTATTCATTTTTGCACTAATATATTTCCTCAAATGGCTATGTTGGATAGGGTCATGAACAATTTGTATCTTTGATAGTTTTATCCACATAAACACTGAAATATTGATCTTTGTTTTATGTATACGAACATTTTCCTTAGTGTGTTTGAATTTTTGATGTAGGAGCATTTTCCTTAAGCGTTCTTATGGATTTGGAAATGCCCAATATTCAACATTAAATAGGGGATATATGTAAATATTGGTTCATGATTAAAAGTGTGAAAGTTTTTAAATCATTGAACTAGAAATAAGTTTTTAGGAATCAAACTCTTTATAATAAATGTGAATAATGATGGCTCCATCAATGGATTTCAAATAAAAGATATTTCCTCATGCTCTTTTATTAAAACATCATAAAAAACTCTACAAATAAAATGCAAGTTATAAACCATTAATCCAATTAGTATTCAAAAGAAAACTCATAAAAAATCCCACACTAATTAATGTATTTCTTCAATGAAATATCACCAACTAATTCATTGGAATCTTGCTACAATTCATATGAGAGTTGTTAAGAGTTTATCAAAGTGACTTCATATTTTCACTCCATAAGGTATACCATTAATACTCTCAACTCTCCATAATACCATTACATCATCTAGGTAAAAGTGTTTGTTGCTCCATTTTTCCTTCAATTTTGCGTATGAAGATGCTCGAAACCAAAGAACCAAGATTCAAGTGCCATTCCTCCAAGTCCTTCACAAAATCTCCAACATGAATTTGAATGTTAGATCAAGCAACTGCAGCAAAGACTATTCAAATGCATGGATTCATAAATATTTCTTCCACTAGTGATTTCTTAAAAGGAGCTCAGCATTCTCAAACATAATATTCATAAGAAATTTCAAAATCATCAACTCCAATGAGAAACCTAACAAAGACTATTCAAAATTGAAGCCATTAAAGAGCAAGTGATTCTATCAAGCAATTTCAAGAGATGGATTTTTTAATGAACATAACAAGGTCAACAAAAAATTCATAAACATAGTATTGCATTCCAATTCACATATCCATTTGTAGAGATAAACATAAAATCATTCTTTCTCTAGTTATTTTTTAATAAATCTTTCTTCTCGTTTCTCCCAACTATGTCTAATGATCCAAAAAAAACTAGGATTTCTTACAACTCAATTAAGTCTATTGTTTGGAAATTGTCGGACAATTAAAAACTTGATTTTCTTATTGAAGGCATTACTCTATACACAAAGAGACTTGACATCCTCACTCCATATATGATAGTGCACTAACAAATGGTTTATTGATCTTTTTTGCACATATTAATGAACAAGTAGCCATTACATCTCAAAACTATTTCTCCAAAACCCCAAACATACTACAAATTGATTTTTAAAAGGGGAATGTCTCTCTTGTGTCTTTTGAGCACTCCACATCACCCAAGCAATGGTGTCATGTCCCTATTTTTGGGTTCTTCTGTTCTATAGTGGAAATGACTTTAATGACTTATTAGTGAAGAAAAACGGAGTCAAAGGGGTTAATGTCACTTAGTTAGGAGATGTTATGTTTTTAAAGTGACATTAAGAAAAAAGGAAATAAAGTAACTTTCGATTAATAAGTTACTTAAACATGATCAAAAGTGATTTTTAATCTTTAAGTAAAAATTAAAAGGGGAATAAGGGTCATATTTTATTTATTCAAAAAAGGGAAAAGTTCCAGAAGGCATGGAAGAAAGATAAAATGAGGGGTATCACTTCACTTTGGAATTATGTTTTTGATTGATCTCTTTGGAGTGCTCTTGGAGCCAAGGTTTTTGTTATGGTTTTGGAAAAACCCTTCCATCATAGTTTAGTTTCAGTGGTGCAAGATCCACCCAAGCTAGACAAAGGAGGAGGATCCATCGAGGATCTTCACTTGAGCTTCATGTTCTGTTTGGGAATCATCTTGGAGAAGGTTTGGAGGTTTGGAGTCAACCCTTATGTAGATTGGGGAAGGAACCATCCTCTAGAGGAGATCAGGGAACTACATCATGTTTTGGTTTTTAGTTTTGTATGTTTGTTGATTTTTCACAGCTGCTACAATAGCCATGGACATTGTATTGTGTGATCAATATTATATTATTAATAAAGTGCCATATTATCTCTTATATTTTCTGGTGTATTTATATTGATTGCAACATGTTTGTCAAAATGTCTATTTATGGGTTATGTGAAAAATGTTTGTAGAAAGTCCTAAATGAACTTAATAACACGTTTATTTGGAAAAAGAGTACAACCAGAACTACATTGGATAACAAATCTAGCATATTCCTATTGGGGAATATTACAGTGGTATCAGAGTTTGTTTTCCTATCATCCTGAGGGAGAAAACAATGGAGCTACAATCATGGTTCATTTATAGTTTTGAGGAGAAATGAATTGTGTAGGAGGATATTGAAGATCCATTGGGGGTCAGTTTCTCTTTTATGTAGGATTGTGGTGACTTGGAAAACCATGTGGGAATGGAAGGAGATCCTAGGATACCTAGAAAGGCCCGATTTCCCTTTATTTTGTAGAGGTGTGGGTAGAGGAAGTCCAACAGGGTTTGTGGAGGCTCATTGTGTTATTGGGGTTTGTTAGAGGTTTGACCCACTCATCAACAAAAAATATGAGACACGTGAGGAATTTAGGAACAAGACATGTGGACTACAGGAGATCGTGGCCTCCTTTGAAATGTCATGGAGGGTCTTGTACTACTGGAGAGAGGGGCTATAGAGGAATTGAGGAAGGTTGTGAGGTCCCTTGGAATGATTTTTCATCCTATCGAGGAGTTGAGGGGGGCTAGAGAGGGTCCTGAGCCCGTATTTACTGAGTTCTGGGACTAGGAGGAGGAATGTAGGCCCCATTGGAAGGTTGCAGGACCCTTATGAAGGGATCTGAGCTACAAGAGAAGCTATGAGGGATTTGACAAGTTGCATGGAGAAGGAGGAGAGTCGTAGGCTCTAGGGGAAACCAAATCATGAAAGTTCAGAATGGGTCAAGTACACTATTGCTAAGATCGTGAGCTTGGAGAGGCCAATGATCCATCTGAGGTTTTATTTAGAGGGTTGATTCTATCACCAGTAATTCCGTGAGGGCTGTGGGAATCTTAGATCAGACTTAGAGGTATTTTGGGCTTCCAAAGGAGACCGCGACAACATCTAAGGGAGTTGTCTCCCTATTTACTACAAATCAAGTGGACAGAGGAAACCATGATGCATTTTAAGGGGGCCACAATATTAATTTGATAGGTTTTTTTAGGTTTGAGGAGAAATGAGGCACTTGGAAGAGCTGCCTTGACTTGTCAAGGGTTTTGTAGAGGGTTTGATCCACTAGGAGAGATCATGGAACCACTTTCAGGTTTTTCATTTGTGTGTTTGCATCTATCTTGACAACCAATAAATAATTGTTTTTCTTGGATCCTAGCCATAAAGTCTTTTCTATCTTTCTTGTGCTCAAATGTGTCTAACAAAGATATTTTGATTTGCATACAATTGTTTATGGAAAGTACTTGGCATAAAAATATATGCAAGAAAAATTGTTTGAAATAAGTACTCAACCAGAAACACCATAATTTGGCAGTAAACATAATATCCCAGTCTATATGTGTTGGGTATATTAATTTCAGATTGCATCATTAAGTGATCAACACTTAAATTTTAGCAGTGGTTAAGGGAAGCAAGGATGATGACCAATGAGGAATTTGGGGAAATGTTTTTTCAATGATGCTAAACTATCAAAAATGTATAACAGACTATCAAAATAGTCTAACAACATTGTTAGAGAATCCATAGTTGTTGAAGCCTCTATTTGGAAATAAGAAGAAGAAAGAGGAATTCAAATCTAGGGTAGTTAGTGGAGCAAAGACCTCCCTACGTGAGGAAGGATTGTCAGAACCTTAGGCTGACCTCTTGGATGATCATGCACCTAGGGATGTGTGCATAGAGGAAGACCAAACAACAACCTATGCTACTTCATCAACTAAGCAATGAAGTCGATGACACTAGTATGGTAGATGGAAAAGATGAGGATGCAACATCTTGTCCTACTTTTGATGACTATGAGGCAATTTTCCAATCAACCGATGTTGAGGAGCCAACATCATTCCCTATATATGATGTTGATGATGACATGGATCCAACACCTCATCCTATTTATGATAGGTATGATGATGAATGCATAGAGTATGACAATGAAGGGGATGATTTGGTGGATGAGAAAGAATCAGGAATATTGTATAAGGAGGCTAGTCCACAAGAGGCCCATCATCGCACAATATCATCTAGTGAGTTAGTTGGTCCCTTGTGTGACATTCCATGCCATGTAAATGAAATAAAATTGCATGATTTAGGGAACTGATTATTGGTCATAGAGGAGAAAATTGTGCAAGTGTTGATGAGGGTAGATGGTGATCATGAGTTTATTGAAGAACTTATGTGGAAAACATAGTTGGAGGAGAGGAAAAGGGGAGTTGTAGATGGAGTCACTAGTACCCAATTTTGCATCATCAAAGAGGCACTAGATAAGATGAAATATGACTACTTACAGTTGTTCATGGATAGGGACCTTTCTCTTAAGTTCATTGAATACAAGGAAAGGGAGGTTGAGGAGATTTTTTACTAGCTGAGTTTGGCATGCTCTTCAACATTGATAACAACAAAGACTCAATCATCCTTGGTAAATGTAACACATGAGGGCATGAGTAGCACTCAATATTTGAGGCAGGAGCCTCTTGTGATGATCCCGCACAAGGAGCATTCAAAGTTCTAGGATCTTGAGGAGAGGTTTGACACAAAGGGTTTTGACCACATACCTATTTTTCATTGTGGGGATCATGAACCGCTTCTATTGGAGATCCCACTAAAGGCTCAAGACTTAGCTACAAAGGAGATAGTTGAGAACATTTCTTGTCGACTAGGCTGCAATGAAGTATATGCATCCATGGATTAGGTGGACAGGTATATGACAAACATGAGCATGATTTGGGAGATAGGTCTAAGCGACATCAGTAGAGTGATGAATATAGTATAACCTATAGGATACAATAGGGTACAAGATGATTCAGTGATAGGAAATAATATGCATGGGTGTTCATTGACACTCGGTAGTGTGCATTGGATTTGTGGGGTGTTTCCTCTAAGGACACCTCCTGACAGATTACTCGAGCATACCATTGAGTTGAGGTTACCCATAATTGGTGAGTAGGTGTGTAAGCCTTAGGAAGTAACATATCCTTTGATGATCGGTCTACATATGAGATATCATAAGATGAGGGTCAAGGTGCAGGTTAGTCACATGTCTTCTTCCATATTTATTCATGACCTCTTGGTCATACCCTTGGGGTCGACTGACACACTAGTCACTTTCCAGTCTTGCAGGAAGTGGTAGAGGCATCTATTATCATTATTTGATGCCCTCATTATATATAGTGGGACATGGATGTTTCACCTAAGTTAGTTGGATGAGACAGGTGGCATTACGGATATGCCATAGGTATTTCATTTGAACCATGTGATATGTGTGCAAAGTGCACAGGAGGAGATCCAGACTCTGTTGGATCGATTCATGGATATTTTAGTAGGCATTGGGAGTGATGGACTTCCAATTTGGTGGTGGGATCCTAGCATTCATCAGAGTGATAGATTTCTTCAAATGATGAGGGTGACTGACAGGATTATGATAGTGATTGGTTTGCGTCATTGTGGGGATTTTACGAGAGGATGTTTTGAGCCTTGTTCCATATGGAGAGGTATATTTTCCCTCATGATAGCCAAGATCTAGTCTATCTATGGATTGGTAGGCTTCGACATCACTGGGATGACTTAGAAATACATGATCTAGGATAGTGAGTTCAGTCCTTTCAAGGATTTTAGTTTGCAAGTCAAGGAGAGGAGAGCACAGTCTGGGCATGGTGATCAGACAATTATGATTGGAGGGACTGCAGTGTTTGATAGATCGGAAATCGATACAGATGAGATGGCTAGTTTTCACTTTCTAGAGTTTAATCTTGGGATGTTTAGGTTTGGTTTCTTGGAGGAGTGGTATTTTGAGGAGTTGACCGAGTTTGTACAATTTCTTATTGCTTGGATTATCAAAGGAAATCAAGTGGATTCTGGTGTTAACACCTAGAATATTAAGGTGATGACTAGAGGGTACCTCACATCATACATGTTATTTAGGACCCTAGTGATCCTACAACTTATAGGTTGGTCTGAGAGAGGTATGTATGGAGGGATTTTATGGATGATGCATTGGGAGATTTTTCAAGCGATGCCTAGATGTCTAATTTTAGAGTTGGTTTGGTTGAATTCACTGGGATACATTGGCAAGATATGATCCTCAATATTGGGGATGATCCTTTGAGGCATTACAACTTATGGTGGAAGGAGTGGAGGATGTAGTCTAAGTAGGTGGATTAGATATTTATGATCATAGTGGCACATCGATAGCATGATGGGTCCTTTATGCTGATAAGATGAGACCTTTGGATTTCATGGGTAGACAATTTGGCATATGGTATAGAAAGGAGATCCAGATGTTACCTTCAAAGGCTCATGGTGTTAGCGCATTGCAAGACAATATTGTGGGAGGTAGGTGCTTTGTATCTTTCAAATTGGTTTGCGACCTAGGGATCATCATTAGTTTCAATTTAGTTTAGTTTGTTGTTCCTATGGGTGTGATGGCCTTTCTTGAGGACAAGCAATCTTTGGGAAGGGAGGATTTGTCATGTCCCCATTTTTGGGTTCCCCTGTTATGTAGTGGAAATGACTTATGTGGCTTGTCAGTGAATAAAAGGGAGTCAAAGGGGTTATTTAATGTCACTTATCTAGGATATCTTATGTTTTTAAAGTGACATTAAGAAAAAAGGAAATAAATTAACTTTAGATTAATAAATTACTTAAACATTATCAAAAATGACTTTTAATCTTAAAGTAAAAAGTAAAAGGGGAAGAAGGGTCATATTTGATTTAGTCAAAAAAGGGAAAGTTCTAGAAGGCATGTAAGAAGGATTAAAGGAGGGGTAGGACTTCACTTTGGCATTATGTTTTGGATTGATATATTTGGAGTTATCTTGGACTAAATATTTTCGTTAGGGTTTTGGAAAAACCCTTCCATTGTAGTTTAGTTTTGGTGGTGCAAGATCGACCCTAACTAGACAAAGGAGAAAGATCCATCCAAGTTTTTCACTTGAGATTTATATTCTGTTTGGGCATCATCTTGGAGAGGGTTTGGAGTTTTGGAATCAACCCTTCTGTAGATTGGGGAAGGAACCATCTTCTAGAGGAGATTAGGGCACTACATTAGGATTTAGTTTTCAATTTTGTATGTTTGTTGATTTTCCATAGCTACTACAACAACCCTAGACATTGAATTGTGTGATAAAGATTCCATTATTAATAAAGTGCCATATTATCTCTTCTATTTTCTGGTGTATTTAGATTGAATGAAACATTTTTTTCAAAATATCTATCTATGGGTTATCTGCAAAATGTTTGTAGAAAGTCCTCAATCAACTTAATAACACATGTATTTGGGAAAAGAGTATAACCAGAACTACATTAGACAACAAATCTAGCATATTCCTATTGGGGGGTATTGCAAATGGATAAATTACTTTCCTTCTTACTAGGATGGATCCTAACATGCTCAAATATACAAAATATATTAGATATGAGGAGGCCTATCCAAAGGAAGAAGAAGGAGGTCACTAGACTACAAACAAGGAGAAATGAAGGAAAATAGGGCAGTGTATGGCCTTAAAATGTTCCAAAGCTTCAACTCCCAAGTACGAATGACAGTTACATCTAGAAAATAACCCAAAAATGCATGCAAATTGTTGATTTTATGAGACAAAGGCTTAATCACTTAGTTTGGAGGGTAGAAAAAAATGTGAAGTTGTAGATTTTCCTTATTGGAACAAATTGCTAAGTTTAATAGCCAAGAAGCTCCATCATTGGGTTTTGATAGAAAAAAAATATTCCAAATGATTGACTTACCTCTTGAAGTTAAATTTCTAAATCTAGAGATCAGTAAGGACCAATCACTAGGTTTAAAGGTTTTCTAGCCCCCCAACCCAACAATTTTCCTTTTCATGAGTCAATCATATGAAAATTGAAAGTTTGTTACATTTTCCTTAGGCCCATAATGGTAATTTTTCTTGCCTCAAAAATCAAAGGTAAATCATTGACTTTTGAGGCTTGTTGGCCTCCCAACTTAGTGATTTATCTTTCATGAGGTAAATCATTGGCTTAGGTAGCCAACAAGATCCTCAAGTCAATGATTTCACTCTTCCACTGATGAAACACTGCCTGGAGTGGAGAAAATAATCTTGGATGATCTAAAAACTGAAATATCAGTTCCTTGTAGATAATTACACCTTACATCAGTGCAACCATTGAGTTTTCATGTTTTTTTGGTGATTTCACAACTTCTCTAGCTTAAAGGTGGTCATTCGAAGTTTTAATAGCCTTGGTTCCCTCATATCTTTCCACACTTCAAAAGAAGGTTTGAAACTTAGATACTAAAGTTTTACCCTCATAAAAAAACATAATGTATGATTTTAGGATCAAAAACAAAGTCTAGATAGTGTCACCAAATAATTTAAATTGAATTATATAACAAGTTTCAAGAGAACCCCTTGGTTTCCTAGATTAATAAAACCATAACTCCTTCGTCTGATATCAGACACGGGGTCTTCACTCAGTGAACCTGTGACATAGCACATACATTCATGAGATATTAAATAATATGTTTAATTTCACTAGATATTGATAAATTCCTCCAAAAATCCTTTTGTTGAACCCCCCTCCTGGTACATATTTCCAATAAAAAAATATCTATTTTTACTAGATGTTGAATTTTATACCCCCCAACACCTATAAACCTCTGCATACCCAACATCCCCACCCCCAATATCTACAATATATTGACTCTACTTTTTTTTTTTTTAAATCCCCTTTTATGAATGAATGTGATAAGATATTGGTCAACAATGTGAAGCCCTCATGTTGAAACCCCAATCTAGGATATGTATATGTCCTAGCTAAGTTAGTCAATATATTTTGACTCTATCAAGGGTCATCATGATATACCTTTATGAATTATTATGAGTGCCATGTGAAATTGTTAATATATTGATCATATTTTGATTATAGTTTCTCATCTTACAACAAGAAGATTGATGTTACACGATATGTATAGTTAACATGTTAATTGAATGTTATTGATTTTCATATATTTTCCTTATTTGAGTACATTATCACAAATTTCAAGAACATGTAATATAATTCAATGAGATTAAAAGGGATTAAAACAAAATTAATCTTGCATGAAGGGTTAAAAGAATGTTATCCACTTGGTGTGGAATATAATCAACATGAATTAACTAAATAGGGAAGATATAATTAAATAAAGAGGGGAATGCTTTGTGTTACTATTGTTTGGTTAGTATGGTCTTGTTTCATTATTTATTGTGAAATGAATCCATTGTCTATCTGTTGTGAAATGAATCCATGAATTTGTTCACACTGACTGGCTAACAGGGAAGGGACAGAGAGGCTAGGGTAGATTTTGAGTGGATAAATTTATTGAAGGGAAAGGGAAGCTGGTACAGTTTTGGTGGAAGTAGGATCAGGGGTCCTCAACGTTCTTGATTGGGGGGTTGGTTGGGAGGAGAGTCTTCTATCATCCATTGATTTCTTCTATCCATGGAAGATCACAAGAAATCACCACCTATATCTTACATGAAACTTGGATTTGTAAGTTGAGTTATTCTTACCAATTTTAACCACTTTAGTTAGTAACCTGAATTGAGCTTGTTTTTTTTTAGTGGGGGTGCGATGATTTTTTCTATCAACTATCAACATTAAGATGTAGAAATGGAACATTAGAATTTATTTGTAAACATACCATTTGTAATTGAAGGAAATTGTAGATGCTATGACTACCTATGCTATTTAATTGAAGCTACTATTGCATGTTTAATGACCATGTTTATTTAGTAACCAACCAATTTTCTTCAAAATTAAAATATATTACAAATATCAGTAAAATAATATATTCAAGTTTTCTTACTCTGGTGAAGGCATTGTATGACCCAAGGTTAGGTTATTACACATGGTATTAGAGCTAAGTTGAAACATTGAGACCTTTGAGAGTTGCATAGTAATAATAATGATGATGATGATGATGAAATAATGATCATAATAGTAGCATAAAAATAGGGGGTAATAAATTATCGGTAGATAAAATTCCTATTTATAAAACCAAAAGTAAAATCTCATACTTCCTGAGTATTTTTTTATTTTGAATATTGATCTGGATTGGATCATTGTATTATTTGTAACATCCCTATTATAATCCCTAGTGTAATTAATTCTTATGTGGATATTGTTATCACATAAAAATGTCTAAGGGTCACAGGGAGACCCAGTCCTTTGCTTGTGTAGGTATCAGCCTTGAGCTCAAAGGACATCTTTCAGAACAATCTATTTTAGGCTTGAAACACAAGCAATAGGTAGGTTTAATCTTTCAGCAGTGGAGATTCCAGGAGTAGTTTAGATTAGTGTCCCACGGGCATTCGGAATTCCAAAATTGTGCGAAATATAGCGCCAGAGAAAAAGTCCTGAAGTCCCAAAGGGCCGAAGCCTAAAGTCCCGAAGTGCTGAAGGCCCGAAGTGTCGAAGGCCTGAAGTGAATCTAGATCGTCGATCTGCAGGGGGGCATGCATCTTCAGATCAAGCATTTCGGGGATTTTACTTCGAAGGATTGCACAAGTTGTGCATCAAAAAATATTAAAGGGCCGAAGCCCCAAATCCTGAAGCCCTGAAGTGCCGAAGGCCTGAAGTGAATCTGGACCATCGATCTACGGGGGGCCACGCATCCTCAGATCAAGCGTTTTAGGGGTTTTTACTTCGTAGGATTGCATGAGTTGTGCATCAAAAAGTCCCAAAATTTTGAAGCCCCGAAGTGAATATAGACCATCAATCTGTGGGGGGGCACGCATCATCTGATCCAGTGCTACGGAGGATTTACTTGAAGGAAGATTTAGGGGACATGTGGCATAAATCTATGAACTTCGGATGAAGGTACGAATAAATTCATTCGTTCGATTCAAGAGGTCATGCATCATTAAATCATTGGCTCTGGGTAAAATAACCAAAGGTAGTGGAGGTTTGATATTTGAAAGGCCCGAAGCCCAAATCGCAAAGAAATTCGTGGTCATCGGTTTGAGAGGGTATAGATTTGATCTGTCGATTTAAAAGCACCAGAGCTAAGCCGTTGATCAAAGGGCCTCATCATAGATCGCAATATCAATGTTCATGCTCCATTGTGGGGTTGGAAGGTGCTTGAGCTTTCAAATTTTGAAGGCGGGCCGCAATCGGAACCATGGTTTTTATAAGGGGATAGGTGGTGGCTCATGGTGAATTGAGGGGACAAAAGAATTTTGTTTCCAAACCACTCTTGGCTACACCTGCAATCACATGTCTGTGTGAGGTCATATCCCTAGGTCACATCTATGAAGGAGCCAAAGGAAAGGTAGCACTCCATCCCAAAGCACACTTTTCGCAGATCCTAAAGTTGGCGGGCGATTAATCTTGGCGATGGCGCCAAATCTGGAAGGTGCACCCAGATCTCAGATTGAGACCAGATCTATGGCCATAGTTCATTGCGGGGACACAACATACTCGAGGAATAATTTTCTTGAGAAGTACTGCAATTGAAACCATGGTAAGGAAAAAAGTAATACGCGGCGGTAGGTGGTGAATTACGGGCTCAAAATTGGTGTGGTTCCAAACCGCTTTTGGCAGCCCCACAATCAAGTTCTCATATAGCGTCCTATCCAAGAGAAGCACGTGGCCACCCCCTGATCATTAAGTCTTGTTGTGATTCTGATAGGATGCAGTTAATGAAAATAGAGTTGGTGGTTGAAACCTCGGCTCACTATATAAATGGAAGGCATGGAAGGCCCAACTGTGGGGACTGAACCGTCAGCCTGTGGTACCCCTGTGGACGGATTTTCCTGTAGACCCATGTCGATCTAAGATCATGTATGATAGAGGGGTACATACACAGTCTGATAGAAGACTTCTCAGACACAATGCTTTGAATGTAGTGATCAGATCACACTCCTGATAGTCGGGGACTGATCTGAGTATAAATAAGTAGTTTTGATATTTTGTTAAGGTGGTCAACTGGTTGAGCAGAGCTCCCTATTTTCTAATATTTTGATGCCATAAGCTGCCCTCTGGTTATGTATCAAATTTGAGACTTTCGCATTAATAGAAGTCAGTTTATCTCATCTCTTTGTGAAAATTTTGCTAAAACACTCAGGGATAGAGGATCCATTCGAGGTTTGTGATGTTGTTGTAATGTAGGTTTGACTGCAGTGGTATTGTGACCAGTTTTAGTCGGCTCCCTTGTTATATTATTTTTACTCACACTGAATGACTCGAGCATGGAGGATCGAGTCGAGTTGTTATATTTGCATTGTGATGTAGGTTTGATCATTATGCTGATGTGACTGTGTTCCTATGAAATATTTTAGTGTCTAAATCTTGAGTTCAAGATTTCTCTTGAGCCTTTGTTTTTCTTCACCAAGTTGCATGACGGTTGGATGCCCATGGAAGATTTGTCCACTTTCTCACTAAGTCTTCCTTCTTCTCTCCCTTAAACTCAATTCGCTGACTGAAGTTAATAAGGCCCTCACTTCCCTATGCATTGCCTGCCCAATTTTTGTGTTAGAATCATTCCTGTACTAAGTTTTGTCCATTTGACCTCCACTCATAAAACCAACTTGCACCAAAATTTTTGATGGGTACTAGTCTTATCCTCTCACAGTCTAAGGGTGACTCTCAGTGCTAACATTCGTGGTGTCATTGTCGAGTACGAATTGAAGACATTTCCCTGGGTAAGAACGAAAAAGAAATTCTAATTCTGAGGGTGCATAAGAAATAAATACCTTAAAGATTGCAACTTGAACCTAGAGACTCCACTGTTTCAGTTGTGGCTGCCAAAAGCAGACACATGAGGTCTATTCCACAGTTGCCTCTGGCTACACCTGAAGCTAACCCAAAGAATATTATCAAGAAAGGAAATTTTTCTCAAGAAGGATTTTTTTTTGTTGTCCTAGATTGAAAGGATCCTTGGGAAGAATGACATTACAGAGATC
>ML854910.1:30635-46121 GCA_009831015.1 Picea engelmannii | reverse complement strand
TCAACATATACCCTACACTTCGAAGTCCTAGATTACCTCTAGATTCCCCATCAATGTTAAATTTCAGCCACCATTCCTCAAGGTGTTCCCACAATTGCTTAATGGGATCCTGCTTTGAACCCTGAAGGTTGAGTATGTTTAAACTAGAGTTTTCACATTAGTTGTAGTTCACCTTTGGAAAACATTGACAGGTCTCTCTGATTTCCCTTTGAGCTCTTAACCATATGTTATGAAGTGAGGAATTCATCTTTCGATATTCTTAGTGATGCAGGAGCATCTCAAGCAAGCCAGCGCGGGGACAACGGATAGTTGGAAAAGCGTCCAACACAAATTTTGAAAATATCTTAACATACTAATGAAGCCATTAAGAAGGAGCGCCCTTGTAAAATGTAATCGGACCTTGAGCAATCTGCTCTCGTCCTTAGTAGGTAGAAGGCATTTATAGTAGTAAATGCAGGTAGATAGAATTGAATGTTAGATTAGATAGTTTTAGAGCGCAAGAGGGAAATGGGATATAGACACCCTCATTAGGTATTGTAACATTAGGTGAAGAGATTATGAAGAGTAGGAAGAGAATAGAGGAGAAGCAGAGAGTTGTGTGAAAACACCCATGTACATAAATTTTAATTAATAGAGAAAGCTTTGATTCAAATTCATGGCGTCGTGTTTGCTCTCTGTGTATGCATGATAAATGTTATGCTCATGGTTATTTTACTCTTCCTGCTGTACATTTTCTTTTATGCTATGTATGAATGATTTCTTGTTGAATGTTTGAAATCTGAGAGGAAAGGAAAAATGAATGAGTTTCAATTGTTTCTCTATCTGATCAAGAGTTCCTACAAAGAGTGCAGTTGAATTGTCTGCAAGGAGTGTGTTGACAAAAGGTTCAGAGGGTTGTCTCTGAAAGCTCAGACTAGATAGCTTTTGTTCTCGTTCACTCAGAAGTGCAGTCAGGCACATGAGCCGTGCAAGGAGTGCGTAGGCCTAGTAAAGACTCAAGGTTGCGAATCTGAGCGAAGCATTGAGAGACTGTCGCTGCATGTGTGCCCAGAGTCGAAGGATTTCAACACTTGGAAGTGTTTGAAGGTTGTCGCAAGGAGTGCGAGCAGGAGTTTTCTAAAAGACTCGAAGTCATGGGAAAACTTAGTAGGATTTTAACCTTCGAAGGGGTCGAAGGAAGGTAACAGGCCAAGTACCTTGAAAACTTGAAGGAAGGCATAGTGACGTCAAGACGCAGAAGGATGAGTTTCGTGGAGAGAGACACTTTGTTTAGTTCGTGCAGAAGTCCACAATGGAAGAATGGACGGTCAAAATTATCTGTGGAGAATCCACGAGGAGCAGGGAAGTTACAACGAGTGCTTCGAAAGGTTCTAACCTCAAGAGGAGTAGAGCCATCGATCCAAGTCAGCCAGGGCCGTTGGATCACTCATGAAATCATCCATCGGGATTTCGTAAGAGGAAGGGTCGAAAACTTGGTATCAAAGTTCATGAAATCGCGAAGCGCGAAGTCATGAAGGATCGATAGGATTGTGTGGAACCATAGAGGCCAGGAAGGTAGACAGGTGGCACTCTATCGATGTAGAAGTTAATCGAGTTGAAGTCTCAAAATGGCGAGAAGTCTAGTTGTGGGGCCAGTGCCGAGAAACGTGTTAGAGTTTGAAATCTCAGGATTTCAGAGAATAGAATATCAGGATTTTGAGGTTCGTTGGTAGAATTGAATGTTATCGCAACTCGCGAACTCGTGAAAGCCGCAAAGTCGGGGTGATATCGGAGTTTCGGAGTTTCGGGATTCGGGGTCTGAGCGACAAGACACTCGACTGCTGGATTTGCGAAGCACCAAGTCCGACCTCCTAAGTGCGAAGCAAGGATGCCGTGAGGAGTTGTTGTGGGTGTGTATTTCCCGAAAGGGAAATAGAAGATTTTTTTAGAGTTCTTCGGGCCAAGAAGAGAAGAACGATCCTGTTGACGTGGACCTTCTGACCTGCGGGTTGTGGAGGGGTGTCTACATCATCACTTAGGTTTCTTTCCTTCCATGATGAGCACATGATAAATCCTAGCTTATAGTTAACCTTCCAAATATTTTTCAAGAGTAGAGGTTTCCACCATGATTAACCTCAGGATGATAGTAATAATCTATTAGAAGAAGAGGATAGTCCTTTTTTATTGACATAACCCTTTTTGGTGGTTGTAGGTGAATGATGTCATTGACTTTTTGGATTATACATCTTAAAAGCACTATAGGTATCCATCTAGAATTGGATTTCAAACAACAAGATCTTCTAATCGAATTAGGACTGAAAATCTATAACCACATGCATTTTTTAAACAATAAAAAATTTAAATCTTTTTTAATTTTTTTTTTTATATAATATGTAGTTATCTCAATTGTTATAAACTAATTAAATTGTATTTTAAACATAATATAATATTTTTTTAATAATATATCATTTTATATTTTATAATTATTATAGTTGTATCTTATGCATTATTATAATAATTTTATATTTTAAACTTAATATATATATATATATATATATATATTTTTTAGTGAAAAAGGGGTTTTACCTACTATATTATATTAACAAAAATACAGAGAGATACAGTGGTACTGCTGCCACCAAATGTGTCGCCATTTTACCAGAAACTAGTACAATTTGGGGCACGTATGTTGCTTCCAGGGAAAAAACCAAAATATTGTTTCGCCATCCATCCTGCCCAAAGGAAACCAGGAAAGATGGCAATATATTGTCTTGACTATGAACAATAAGATTAAAAACTAGACTAATAAAGACAAGCTCAAATACTCGGTGACCTGTTGTCCTCGTCCTCCTGCCACGCTGCTCTGGCCTGAATGACAAACGAATGAGCGTACGTTGGGCATTTTCGATTCGTTGGGGCATTAGAATAAGTGTCCAGAAACATATCCAAACACTGTCCCACTAGGATGGCTCTGTCCTTCTGGTCTGCCAGTTTTCCTCGGAGTTCAAACACTAGTTCTAGGTGTGCCGCGTGGAGGAATGGTGGATGGGCACCGTAGCGTGCATGCGTTTATTTTGTGTCTGCCTCGCCTAGGTTACCCTTCTCTGCTTCTCATTGGCCTCATCTTTGTCCATGGATGCGAAGTCTGTGTGGTGCACCATTACTGCACAGGTCCTCTGCGAGACCACATCCATGTAAGGCACTTCCTCAATATCGCATGTTGGGAGATCCTCAAAGAGTCTTCCCCTTGTTTTGTGTCTTGCCTAATGCTCCAGGGCAGTCAGGGTGTCTTCCGTGTATGGTATTTCCTCTATGTAGCAAGTTGGGAAATCCTCTTCAAGCTTTCCTTGTAAGCTACTTCCAGCTTGAGTTTCAGGCACAGTTGGGGTATTTTCTTCTTTCTTAATGTTTGTGGGCTACCAATTATCTAGTGCTGGTGGGGTGTGAGTGATATTCTCCATTGCAGACTCAATTCTAGGAGCATGGAGTGCGAGATGGGTGACCCTATCTCTTTGAAGAAGAATGGAATTGGCCAGCGAGAGTGCTCTTTCCATATGTTGTCTCCTCTGGCGATGAGCAGCATGGTTGTGCCAAGCTGACCCGCGACGAGGCTTGCCTCGCTGTCGAGCCATCGTGGAAGAGGAGTGAGTGTAAAACTCACCAGGGCTCAGAAAAATCACCAGGGGCATGATGCAAAGAGAAACGCACCACAGCTTACAGTCGGTGGGGAGTTGCAGAGCAAGGATGAGACGATTGTGACCAGACCTCTTTTCTTTCACATTCTTGTGGTATGACTACACCTAGCTTCACTTTAACTCTGTCATATTTAATGCTTGCAGTGACAGCCCTTTCACGTGAGGGAGAAGTCGCTAACACGGAGGTCTACTGTAATGGCTTGCTCCCATCGTTAATGCTAAATATATGGGGAGCGACCTGCCGCATTTAAACCTTGGCTAGGCGCTATGCCGGATGGAAATGTTGCGCAACGTGTCACCCCATCCAGGGCATTTTAAACTTAACATATTATTATAACTATATTTTAGATTTGATATTCTATGTCCCTTGTCCCATAAACAAGGGGTTTCATACACCAATTTGRTATATARCTTGGCTTGACCTTAAAAATACAWTATTGTTATTTCRGTCTTAGTGGACTTTAATCACCATCATAATCATCACCATCATATTTAATTATCTCACTTAATTTAAACGAATTAAACTAATTAAATTATATTTTAAACATAGTCTAATAGTTTAATTTTTAAAATAAAATATCATTTTATATTTTTTAAATATATCTTATAATTATGATAATAATTATATTCAAAATTTATCATTTTATATTTTTATGGTATAACATTTTATGGGAATGGAAATGGAGTGAGGTACAATATGTATATTTATAGGAACTTTGATAATACTTATTATTTTGAATTCATAATACGAAACAAGTAGAGTTAACTCATTAAGCTATCTTCATAGTATAATATAATATAAGTAACATTTAAAAAAAATAAAAATAAAGATTTATTTTAGAATTATTTTTTAAGTTTTAGTTTATTTTAAAATAATTTTAATTATTAAATTTTAATAAAGTTATTTTTACAAAAAAATTATATTCCCTAAAAAAAAATTAGATTTTTCTAAAAAAAATTATAATATTATTCTCTTATTTATCTTTTCAATATAAAATGTCTATTTCCACTAATTTTCAATTTACTATATAACACATTTCATTTATTAATCAATATTTTAAATTCTCTTAAACACATATATTCATTATATTCTAACACTAATTTTTAATTTAGTATATAACACATTTACTTTATTAATCAATATTTTAAATTCTCTTAAATACATATATTCATAATATTTTAACAAAAATAAAAGCTTAT
This sequence comes from Picea engelmannii, assembly GCA_009831015.1. Taxonomy (NCBI): domain Eukaryota; kingdom Viridiplantae; phylum Streptophyta; class Pinopsida; order Pinales; family Pinaceae; genus Picea; species Picea engelmannii. The sequence continues at coordinate 41,247 of ML854910.1, read as the reverse complement.
GTTTTAATTTTTCATATAATTTATAGAATTCAATATATTATAAAATAATTTTTCTTTCTCTTTTTTAAATTAATAAATAAAAATAATTTATTTTAAATTTATTAAACATCTTTAATATTAATTTTTAAAATACAAAATAATATATTTTATTAAACATCCTAAAATACAAAATAAAACCTATAAATAAAACTTATTAAATATATTATTTTGTCTTTATTATTCTCTTAACTAACTTTTGATGATGATATACTCTAGTATGAAAATGCGATGATGATAGTTTATTGTTTAGAGAATTAATTGGTTTACATACTTTACCTTAAAATAAAGTGAATGTTTGATATTTAAATTTTCATTATACAAAGGTTGTGATGATCTAATCTTTTCATTGTTGAATGATGTTTGGTTCTACGTTCCATTTAAAGCTTATGTTAGTTTATACAATCCAGTATCGCGTTGTTCCACCAAATTAGCATAAACCGAAGAAGGTGACAAATTGTGATGTCATTGTCAAAAATGTCAATCCAACATCTTCCCCGTCGAATGAAAACTAGGGAATGTGGCGCATTCGAGTATCTGCAACATTGTTCTAGGAAACCAAGACAGACAGAGGACATAGACTGAAAATCAAAGACATAACTATAAAACTTCTTGGTTACAGTGCAAGGAGCCGAGATGAGAATGCTCGTGATAGCCAAACCAAGTCAATTACCCATTTTCACCCGAGGTCATGTCGCTCGGGTCACCGCTGAGGGGGTCCTTCCTGGGCTAGAGAATGAATGGCCTGACACAAGTAGGATACCTCTAGGTTGTTGGTGAGTTCGAGTAGGCCTTGTACAACATGTCAATTCTCTGATGCATGAGGGTGTCTCGGTTAAATTGATCAACAATATGTCGTATGAGCTCAAAAACGAGAAGTAGCTGCTCGAGATGGAAGAAGGGAGGTGGTTGCTGGTTGAAATCTGGTAGTGTCTAAAGTGTTGGTGGCACCAAGACAGGGCCACCCTTGTTATCTGAAGAGATGAGGCGACAAAGCACCGATGGTCACAACACAAATGATTTATTTATAAGAAGGTGTACCCAAGACAAGAACCTTGGTAGGCCTTCGAGGTGGAGATCTATATCTATAGGTAGATATAAGTCTCCAAAAATATCTTTGATGAAATGCTAGAAGTGTGGTAAAACAGGGCATTATAAGAAAGATTGTAGGTCTAAGAAGGTTGAAAAACCAAAGGGATATGATAATATCTCTTCCACAGAGGCGAAAACCTCCACTGAAGAAGGAGGTGATGTTTACCTAGCATCTACAGGTACACATGCAGACCTTGATGTATGGTTGATCGACTCAGGTGCATTATACCATATGACTCCTCACAGGGAGTGGTTCTCTGAATATGAAAAAGATGATGGTGGTGACGTATTCCTGGAAGATGTCTCAACAACAAACATCTTGGGACGTGGAAGGGTTAAGTTGCTGCTAAAATATGGAAGGATTAGAGCTCTCCCTAGGGTTCTGCACATTCCAAAACTATCTAGGAGCCTAATATCTGTAAGCAAGTTGGATGATGCAGCATTGGATACTGTATTTGGAAAGAACACTTGCAAGATGGTACAAGGAGAAATGGTGTTGATGAGGGGAGTTCGATGTGGAACTTTGTACAAGTTGTTGTGAAGCACTTATACTAATGGGTGTAACAGTTCTGTTGTCTTTGAGCACACAAATAAAGAAGACAAGAGCGATATCATCCCTAAAAAGAAGAACATGTTGTGGCATCAAAGACTAGGACATATTTCAGAAAAGTGCCTTCGAACACTACACGGTAAAGTTATGGTTGAAGGTATGTTTAATTGCACTCTGGATTTTGATTTCTGTGAACATTGCATATATGGTAAACAAAATCAAGTAAGATTCCCATCTGGTGCTACAAGAGAAAAGGGGTTCTTAGAGTTGATACATAGTGATGTGTTTGGACCTGTACCTGTTCCATCCTTAGGTAAATCTATGTATTATGTTTCATTCATATATGATTTTTCAAGGAACACATGGATTTATTTTCTTAGAATGAAATCTGAGGTATTTGATAAATTTAAAGAGTTTAAGGCTCTGGTAGAAAATTAGACAGAGAAGAAAATAAAGGTATTTGAAACAGATAATGGATGATTATGGTTGACTATGGATGATTATGGTTGACAATGGTCGACCATGTTTTACTATGGATGACCATTAAATTATTAAATTTGAATAAAGATTGTGATATTTGATAATGATTTCTTCACTGTTATGATGATATATAAATACGTTTATTTAAATTCACTACAATATAATGTATGTGTTTAAAAAATAAATTGTCCATGGTTGACTATTGTTCAACGATGCGTAGTCATCTACCCTCACATTCCGACTCGCTCTCACCAAGACCTTCTTCACCTCAGGCCCAAAGAACTCAAAGGATCTTCTGATCCCCCTTCGGAAGTCTTTCCTACCCACAGTAACTCTTCTGCTCGCTCGACCCTCCCTTCCCTGGTTATCGGAGGATCAGCCCTCGTGACTTCGCGAGTTCAAAAACTGGACATATGGTCCTTGGATCTCTGAGACCCGATGTCTCTGGTCAACTTGACCCTCCTTCGGCGTATTGGAACCTCGCATTATTGCGACTTCGCGACTCCTGCCATTATACCTTCAGGGTCCCAACTCTCGAGCTCCGAAACTCCGAGATAACGACAACCCTGCGATCTCACCTCTCGCCACTCGCGACTCCACTCTCTTGATCCTCCCACTCCCGAGACCCGATGTCCCGAGGTCACCTGTCACATCACCCGATTATGACCCACACCATGCACGATATTGTCGGGACGTTGTTCTCGCATTCTCACGATTTCCTTTTTCGAGAAGTAGGAGTCTTCCCTTGCGAACTCCCGATACGTCCGATCCATGAGTCGAGTCGTGATCTTCAAAATTCTCTACGATGAATTCCAGTCGTCGATTCTCTTCCTCTTGAGGAATCTCTCCACCTCGAAGCTTCTCCCGGTTCGGACTTCTCCCGTCTGCACTATAGACTTTACGTCCACTTTCTTCCTTATACAAATCACGAATAAGGAGTGTCTCTCCCTGAGACCTATTCCCCAACCTGCTCGCTTCTCCTTGCGGCCTTACTTCCAACAGGCTAAGTGTTAAAGCCTTCTTGACCTTGCGCACTCCTGCAGCAACAGTCTATAAATGCCTTAGCTCAGAATCACAACTCTGAGACTTCGTCTAGCCTGCGCACACCTTGCATGGCTCTATCTTCCTTAAACAACTTCCGGGCTTACGAAAACGAGAGTTTAACTGCTAAGCCTCATCAACGCACTCTATGCGGATGAATTCAACTGCACTCTATGCAGGAATCCCCTGGCTTAAACAGAGAAACAATTGAAACTCATTTCCTCATTCTCTCAGGTTTCAAACCTAATATGAAATCACATACGCAGCATATAGAAGATAAGCATAAAAAGAAGCAAGTATGCAACAACATAATATCAACAACACACAGAGATCAAACACATCCATGGAATTGAATCAAAGTCCTCTTCTATTAATTCAATCTATACATGGGTGTTCTTCACAAGCTCTCTGCTCTGTTCTCCCCGTTCTTAGTGCTAATGATGAATGAATGATAATAATACAATGTACAAAGGAGGGTGCCTATATTCCGTTTTCCCTCTCGAAAGCCAAAACTGTCTAATCTACAGTTAATTCCTATCTAACAACATTAAAACTATTAAATGCCTTCTTATCTACATTACAATACAAAGGCGCTTCATATGAATGCTTTCATTCAAACGACGGCACAACAAACTTTTCAAAGTAATTCAAAAATGTATGTGCTGGCGCTGTCCAGCTGTTCTTCTCTTTCCACGCGTTGGCTCGCTTGATGAGATGTGGATGCTCCTGAATCATACTCCTTGGCTCAAAAGATTTCATGGGCTCTTGTCCATGAGTTCCTGTATACTATGCCCATGCTTCTGTATCACTACCTCTGTTTCCCAGCTGGCATCCTCCACTGGGTGATTCTTCCACTTCACCAGGTATTCAAAATACTACTTTCTCCTGGTCTTCCTGCCTACTCTCTTGTCCAGTATGCACTCCATCTGAGGCTTCTGTGCAACTGGCAACTGCTTCTCCCACTAGATCACTGGTTCCTCAACACTCCCAGCTCCTGCATCTTCGGCCTTATATGGGTATAGGTCCAAGACATTAAATATCAGATATATCCTGATGCCTTCTGGCAACTCAAGCTCATACGTGTTCTCGCCAAATTTTCTCAGAATTCTGCATGGCCCGATTTTCTTCATCTTGAGCTTGTTGTATGTTCCCCTTGAGAACCTTTCTTTTCTCAAGTGCGCTAGAACCATGTCCCCAACTTCAAACTGAAGCTGCCTTTTCCTCTGATCGGATCTGCACTTATACTCCTGGTTTGCCTTCTGCAACCGTTGCTTCACCTGCGTGTGAAGTTCTTGCATTGCTTCAGCGAATTCCTCAGCTCTTGCGCTGCTAGTTTCAGCCTTTTCTGACTCCCTGAGATCAGAAACTCCTCTTGGCTATGTCCCATACAAAATATGAAATGGGCTCTTACCTGTACTTCAATTCACCGAATCGTTGTACGCGAATTCTGCCTGTGGTAGGATCTGATCCCAACTGGTGTGATGCTCCACCACTAGGCTCCTCAACAGATCCCCTAAGATTTTGTTGACCACTTCTGTCTGCCCATCTGTCTGCGGATGGTAAGTAGAGATGAATGCCAAGTCAGTCCCTAGATTCTTCCATAGCGTCCTCCAAAAATGACCTATGAACTTGGTATCCCTATCCGAGACTATGCTTCTCGACAATCCATGCAATCTGACAATTTCTTTGAAAAACAAATTTGCGATGTGAGTTGCATCGCTGGTCTTATGACATGGTACGAAATGTGCCATCTTCGAAAACCTGTCCACCACTACAAAAATGGAATCAACTCCTCACTGAGTTCTCGGCAAACCCAACACAAAGTCCATGCTAATGGCTTCCCATGGCCTCTCGGGTATGGGCAATGGCTGATAGAACCCTGTGTTCTGCTTTTGGCCTTTGCATGTTGACATATTCGACACCTGTCAACAAAGTGCTTAACATCTTCCCGCATGCCAGGCCAATAATATGATTCGCCCAGCTTGGCGAATGTCTTGTCATGTCCAAACTGACCTGCTAAGCCTCCACTGTGCTTTTCCTTCACCAAATTCTCCCTCATAGAGCAATCTAGAATGCACAATTGATTGCCTTTGAAAAGCAATCCACGGACTCCTATCCCTGAGAACTGGGTTCTCGGCTGCCTCGTATGCCTCGCCAAAGTCTATGTCACCTGCATACATATCCTTTAAATTTTCAAAACCCGAGGTTTTGACTCTGAACTCCTGCAGCAACAGGCACTTCCTGCTAAAGCCGTCAGCTACCTTGTTAGCAGTCCCCGAAATGTTCTTTATCACAAATGTGAAATTCTGCAATGTATTCTACCCACTTCGCATGCTTTTGATTCAGCTTCTCCTGCTAACTTACAAACTGCAGTGCATGGTTATCGCTATACAAAACGAATTCCTTGGGTATCAATTAGTGCCTCCACTTTTTCAATGCCTGTATGATGGCATAGAACTCCTTATCGTACGTGGAGTAGTTCAGCTTTGCATCATCTAGCTTCTCGCTGTAATATGCAACAGGTCTATCATACTGTCTTAAAACCCCTCCAACAACATACCCACTGGCATCACACTTCACTTGGAAGTTTTTCTGAAAATCTGGCAACACTAACACTGGTTGCTCAGTTATCTTTCGCTTCAACAAATTGAAGCTTCTTTCAGCCTCCGCTGTCCAATGGAAAACTGTATGCCGCTTCTTCACTGTATCCATCATTGCGGCGCTAATCCCACTAAAATCCCAAATGAATTTTTTGTAGAAGCTTTCCAATCCATGGAAACTCCTTACTTAAAAAATGTTCCTCGGCGATGGCCAATTCCTGATTACATTCACCTTCTCAGGATCCATCTTCAACTCATTTGCCGAGATTACAAAGACCAAATAAATGAGTTCTGTCTGCATGAAGGAACACTTCTTCAAATTAATCAGTAGCTTCTCCTACTGTAATCTTCTCATTACAATGGCCAAATGCCTCACGTGTTCAGCCTTGGTCTTGCTGAAAATCAATATGTAATCTAGGTATACAACCACAAATTTGCCAATGAATTCCCGTAGGACTTCATTCATCAGCCTCATGAATGTGCTTGGCGTGCTTGTCAACCCAAATGGCATGACCAACCATTCGTACAAACCCTCGTTTGTTTTGAATGCTGTTTTCCATTCATCTCCCTCTCTCATCCAGATCTGATGATATCCGCTCTTGAGGTCAGTCTTTGAAAAATAATTTGCCCCGCTCAGGAAATCCATCAAGTCATCCATTCTCGGCAGTGGAAACCTGTACCTAATGGTGATTTTATTAATTTCCCTGGAGTCTGTACACATCCTCCAGCCTCCATCCTTCTTTGGACTTAGTACCGTTGGAACGACACACAGACTTAGACTCTCCCTGACCAGTCCTTTATCCTGTAGATCCTGTACCTTCCTTTTGACTTCCTCATTCTCCTGAGGTGTCAATCTGTACACTGCCTTATTCGATAGACTTGCTCCGGGAATGAGGTCAATTTGGTGACTCACACTCCGCATCGGTGGTAACGAACGAGGTAGTTCGTCCACGATGATATCAACGAACTCTCCCAGTAGTTCTTGAATCTCTTCCGGCAAGTCATCCACTCTTGTGCTTGTCAGGACAATTCTCGGCTTCCTGACAACAAAGAATTGTGGATTCTCATCCTTCTCCAGCTCTGTGAGAAGTTCCTTCCCACTCATGAGGAGTATCGTGCTGGTTACTTCTGGCTCCACCTTCTTATCTTTCCTCGGAAGCAATGTGTGTGATCTCCCATCCTTCTCCAAGGTGTATGTGTTCATTCTCCCATCATGAACCACATTTCTATCATACTGCCATGGTCTACCCAATAATACATGACAGACATCCATGGGTATAACATCACATAGAATTTCATCCCTATATTCACCCATTTTAAAATTGACCAAGCATTGTTTTGTAACACATACCTGGTGTCCTTTTTGCAACCATGACACTTTGTGTGGACTTGGGTGTCTGTGCATCTCCAGCGCCAATTTCTCCACCATCTTGGTTGAAACGAGATTATCGGTGCTTCCACTGTCCACGATGACCTTGCATTTTCATCCCTTGGTATTGCAAGTCGTTCTGAACAGTCTGCATCTTTGAGTTGTGTCCTCCACCTCTTTCTCAGGTTTCAAAAGGACCTTATGCACTGTCAGTGACTTCCCACTTCCAGCGTCTTCATCCTCCACATCACGCCTCTGTGCCTCAGCAACGTGAGCTTTTCCTCTGTCCATCTTCCTGTCTGGACAGTCAACGGCTTTATGACCGTCTTGACCACATGTGAAACATGTGATTACTCCTCCTCGCCCTCTTCCTCTACCTCGGGTACGAGGAATTACATCAGCGTCAGCATATCCTCCTTGTTGATCATCTTGCTGTCTCCTCGGCTCAGCATATTTTTGCCTCTGCTGTGAGGTCCCACCTCTTTCAGCTTTTCCCTGAGGTCTTTTCCAATCCTCCTTGGGATTTTGAGTCCATTCTTGGGCAACCGCCTTGCCTCTGGGCTGGCTCCTGCCTCACCCTCGCTGACCTTGCTTGCGGCTCAGATTTTCTTCTACCTTTTGAGCCATCTGGTACGCATCCTCAACTGTGCGTATGGTAACGATGCTCAGCTCATCCTGAATGTCATACCTCAATCCATTCAGGTATCTTGCTACCTTTTCGTCATCACTTTCCCGATGACCAGCTTGAATGTTGAGCCTGTAAAATTCCTCGGTGTACTCCTTCATCGTCATCATCTTCTGTCTCAGGTTCTGCATGCGCCTGAACAGAGTGATCTGGTAATCCCTCGGAATGAACTTCGCCTTTATCTTGGCGATCATCCGATCCCAGCTTTTGATCTTCTGTTTGCCTTTGGAATGCCTGTCTGCCTGCAGCTCGTCCCACCATAAGGCTGCATGTCCCTTCAGCTTCGTTACGGCATGCCTTACCTTCTTGTCCTCTTCGATGTCTTCGTAATCGAAGTAGGTGTCGAGTGCTCGGATCCAATCCAGCAACTCCTCTGCATTTAGACTCCCCTCATAGACGGGAATGTCCATTTTAGTCTTTGAGCTCATCCTGGAGATAGATCTGATCAACCGCTCAGTTGAAGCATCTTCTGCTGAGACCTCCCCTTCATCATGTCCAGCTTCCTCCTCTACCTCGGAATCACTGAAATCTGTCGTACCAGCTCCACGCCTCTGGGTGGTCTCCATTTCTTCGAGTCTCGCCCTGAGATCTCGTATCTGACGCTCCATCTCTGGATTCCCCGCCGGTCTGCCTCTTCTTCGGACATCCCTGTCCTCACGATCAGGTGACTGCCTCTCTCTTCTGGGTGGCATTATGTCTCCTCTGTATTTTCTTCAGAAAGCAAAAGTACTCTGGCTCTGATACCACTTGATGTGTAGTCGTCTACCCTCACGTTCTGACTTGCTCTCACCAGGACCTTCTTCACCTCAGGCCCAAAGAACTCAAAGGCTCTTCTGATCCCCCTTCGGAAATATTTCCTACCCATAGTAACTCTTCTGCTCTCTCGACCCTCCCTTCCCTGGTTATCGGAGGATCAGCCCTCGCGACTTCGCGAGTTCAACAACTGTACATATGGTCCTCGGATCTTCGAGACCCGATGTCTCTGGTCAACTTGACCCTCCTTAGGCACATCGGAACCTCGCATTATCGCGACTTCGCGACTCGTGCCATTATACCTTCGGGGTCCCAACTCTCGAGCTCCGAAACTCTGAGATGCCGACAACCCTGCGATCTCACCTCTCGCCACTCGCGAGTCCACTCTCTTGATCCTCCCACTCCCGAGACCCGATGTCCCTAGGTCACCTATCACATCACCCGATTATGACCCACACCATGCACGATATTGCTGGGACGTCATTCTCGCATTCTCACGATTTCCTTTTTCGAGAAGTAGGAGTCTTCCCTTGCGAACTCCCGATACGTCCGATCCACGAGTCGAGTCATGATCTTTGGAATTCTCTACGACGAATTCCATTCGTCGATTCTCTTCCTCTTGAGGAAGATCTCCACCTCGAAGCTTCTCCTGGTTCGAACTTCTCCCGTATGCACTATAGACTTTATGTCCACTTTCTTCCTTACACAAATCACGAATAAGGAGTGTCTCTCCCCGAGACCTATTCCCCAACCTACTCGCTTCTCCTTGGGGCCTTACTTCCAACACGCTAAGTGTTAAATCCTTCTCGACCTTGCGCACTCCTGCAACAACAGTCTATAAATGCCTTAGCTCAGAATCACAACTTTGAGACTTCGTCTAGCCTGCGCAGACCTTGCACGGCTCTATCTTCCTTAAACAACTTCTGGGTGTACGAAAACGAGAGTTTAACTGCTAAGCCTCATCAACGCACTCTATGCGGATGAATTCAACTACACTCTATGCAGGAATCCCCTGGCTTAAACAGGGAAACAATTGAAAATCATTTCCTCATTCTCTCAGGTTTTGAACCTGATATGCAATCACATACACAGCATATAGAAGATAAGCATAAAAAGAAGCAAGTATGCAATAGCATAATATCAACAACACACAGAGATCAAACACATCCATGGAATTGAATCAAAGTCCTCTTCTATTAATTCAATCTGTACATGGGTGTTCTTCACAAGCTCTCTGCTCTGTTCTCCCTGTTCTCGGTGCTAATGCTAAATGAATGATAATAATACAATGTACAAAGGAGGGTGCCTATATTCCGTTTTCCCTCTCGAAAGCCAAAACTGTCTAATCTACAGTTAATTCCTATCTAACAGCATTAAAACTATTAAATGCCTTCTTATCTACATTACAATACAAAGGCGCTTCATATGAATGCTTTCATTCAAACGACGGCGCAACAACCTTTTCAAAGTAATTCAAAAATGTATGTGCTGGCGCTGTCCAGCTGTTCTTCTCTTTCCACGCGCTGGCTTGCTTGATGAGATGTGGATGCTCCTGCATCATTCAACATGGTTTGATATGGTTGAACATGGTTGAATATTGTTTAGCAAAGTTAGTGTTATGGTTGAACTAAATTTTATGTCACATTGTGACACTAAGAGGTTGATAATATGGTTACATCTATTGTGATGCTCAACTTGGTTGATTTATGTCAACTTAGTACATTCCTTAATGGTTATGTCGCATAATGAAATTCATTTCATATTGTGTCTTTCTTCAACTATTATTTCCTATTGTGACTTTCCTCAAGCATTATGTTAAATTGTGATGTTCCTCCATGATTATGTCGCATTTTGACATTTAGGTTGGATAATTTATATTGAATTGCTAGGTTCCTGAATGATTATGTTGCATTATGACATTCATCAAAGTTTATGTCACATTGAATTTGGTTGACTATGATCGGCCACGGTTGACCATGATGGCATTGGATGACCATGGTTTATTG